>CAIGQW010000399.1:2015900-2028087 GCA_903798125.1 Danio choprae | reverse complement strand
ATAGATAGATAGATAGATAGATAGATAGATAGATAGATAGATAGATACTGTACATAGATACTATAGATAGATAGATAGATAGATAGATAGATAGATAGATAGATAGATAGATAGATAGATAGATAGATAGATACTGTACATAGATAGACATATAGATAGATAGTATATAGATAGATAGATAGATAGATAGATAGATAGATAGATAGATAGATAGGTAGATAGATAGATAGATAGATAGATAGATAGATAGATAGATAGATAGATAGATAGATAGATAGATAGATAGATTTTTCATATGTAATGTGAGCTCAGCAAAATGTACATTGTGGCAATGCACCACAAGGTGGCGCAGTAAGGGATTTCAGTTTAGATAAGCTTTTATTACATTTTTAAATATCAATGAATCATCAGTACAATTAATTTATCTCAAAACACAGAAATCCAGCCTCGTAAAGCAAACGTTTGAGGGCCGGCTGCAAACATCCCCTGCATTACATAACATTCCCGCTCTGTGTCTGTTTTTCCTCTTTTTCCTTCTTTCGTTCCGCTTTTCCTTGTTTAACCTAACTCACTGCTGCTTTGGCACACAGTCAGAACATTACTGGATGCTCTCCATCTTTCTGTCCTCAGACAGGTATCTGTTTTCCTCATCTCTGTGCGTCTCTGTTGTGCGGTCAGTAACTGAATATGTCTTGGTGAGACCTTCAGTATGTTCTCTTTGTGTTCGGACTGCAGCTCTTCTGCATCAGTATGCGTACTCGTGTTATGCTCTAAGACAATCCAACATCTCAGTGACATGTTTTACGTGTGCATCTCATGGAACAATTACATAATTCACACAAAACCAACAGTGCATTATATTTGCATGAAACACTTGAACATTCTGATTGGTACTTAGCTCATGCATATTCATTCATTCATTTTCATTTCGGCTTAGTCCCTTTATTAATCTGGGGTCACCACAGCGGAATGAACCGCCAACTTATCCAGCATATGTTTTACGCAGCAGATGCCCTTCCAGCCGCAACCCATCTCTGGGAAACATCTACACACACTCATTCACACACATACACTACGGACAATTTAGCTTACCCAATTTACCTGTACCGCATGTCTTTGACCCAGCCGAGGCTCAAACCAGCGACCTTCTTGCTGTGAGGCGATTGTGCTACTCACTGCGCCACCGTGCAGCCCTCATGTTTTGATGTGTTTTATTTTTTTTTCAAGATTAGAAATCAAACCAGACCCATAAACCTCAGAAATATAGAAACATAATTCGAACAGCAAAATATTTTATTAATTATTTTAGTAGCCCTTTACTTGAGACCTTTATTTTTTTATATTAATGCACTTAAAAGTATTACTCTTTTATGGAAAAGTATGTATTTTCATAAATAAATGTAACAAAAATGCTTTTATTGTCTGAATTTGGTTGTTGGTTTTGTTTTATTTTTTTTTTCTGTGTTACCATGAATAGATAGGTATTATATTATTATAACTGTATAATCATATTAGGAATTAGAAAGTGCATAATTAATACATTTAAATACTTATAATACATTATGTATAATGACCAGTGTTGGGTAAGTTACTTAGTAATAGTAGTAATAATTACAAATTACTGACTACTACTGGACAATTGTAATCTGATTACATTATTCATTCATTTTCACTTCGGCTTAGTCCCTTTATTAATCTGGGGTCGCCACAGCGGAATGAACCGCCACTTATCCAGCATATGTTTTACGCAGCGGATGCCCTTCCAGCTGCAACCCATCTCTGGGAAACATCCATACACACCCTTCCACACTCATACACTATGGACAATTTAGCTTACCCAATTCACCTGTACCGCATGTCTTTGGACTTGTGGGGGAAACCGGAGCACCCGGAGGAAACCCACGCCAACACGGGGAGAACATGCAAACTCCACACAGAAACGCCAACTGACCCAGCCGAGGCTCGAACCAGCGACCTTCTTGCTGTGAGGCGAACGTGCTATCCACTGCGCCACCGTGAGGCTCTGATTACATTACTAATTGCTTAATGTAAAAAGTAATCAGATTACTAATTATTCATTGATTCATTTTCATTTCGGCTTAGTCCCTTTATTAATCTGGGGTCGCCACAGCAGAATGAACCGCCAACTTATCCAGCATATGTTTTACGGAGCGGATGCCCTTCCAGCTGCAACCCATCTCTGGGAAACATCCATACACATCCATACTCTCTGGGAAACATCCATACACACACACAAACATACACATTCACACTCATACACTACGGACAATTTAGCTTACCCAATTCACCTATACCACATGTCTTTGGACTTGTGGGGGAAACCGGAGCACCCGGAGGAAACCCATGCCAACACAGGGAGAACATGCAAACTCCACACAGAAACACCAACTGACCCAGCCGAGGCTCGAACCAGCATCCTTCTTGCTGTGAGGCGAACGTGCTATCCACTGCGCCACCGTGAGGCCAGATTACTAATTACTTTACTTTAAAGTTACTTTTAAAATAGATTAAATACATCTATAAAAAATACAAAATAAACTGCAGCTCTTTCAGAAATGTAATATTCACTGAGAAAAATTACATTGGGTTGATCACAGCAGGGGCAGCACGGTGGCACAGTGGGTAGCACAATTGCCTCACGGCAAGAAGGTCGCTGGTTCGAGCCCCGACTGGGTCAGTTGGCATTTCTGTGTGGAGTTTGCATGTTCTCTCCATTTTTGTGTGGGTTTCCTCCGGGTGCTCCAGTTTCCCCCACAAGTCCAAAGACATGCGGTATAGGTGAATTGGGTAAGCTAAATTGTCCGTAGTGTATGTGTGTGACTGAGTGTGTATGGATGTTTCCCAGTGATGGGTTGCAGATGGAAGGGCATCCGCTGTGTAAAACATATGCTGGATAAGTTGGCGGTTCATTCCGCTGTGGCGACCCCAGATTAATAAAGGGACTAAGCCGAAAAGAAAATGAATGAATGAATAATCACTGCAGTTTGACATATTCAAATAACTTAAAGAGTTCGCCCAAAACTCGCCAAACTCGTCCTTTTTTTTTTTTTTTTGAGCACGAAAGAAGACATTTAGAAGAAAACGGGACACCTGTAACCATTGACATCTATAGTTTGCAAAAGCACTGCAGTGTTTGGGTGTTCTGTGTTTGTCTGAGGTAATTAGTTTACCGAATTGTGAATATTCCATACAAAGTATGAAGCTGATCGGTCAGTTCTTGTCACCTGACTCAACGCGGTTTTCAAAGCCATAGTTCCATTGGAAATAATGAACTTGCTTGCACAAAAGACTCGATATGTGTACGGCCCCATAAGCAGCTACGCTTCTCTTCATATTCAGAAGATACCTTCTCTCCCGTTCCTATTTAAAATCCATTTTAGCCTGTTTAGGCGGAGTCGGACCGCCGTGTTTTGGGGCGCCGGTCTCCTCCTTGGTGACGAGTATTGTCATAGAATGCAAGCTTTAACTCGACAAGTTCCTGGTCGAGTTAGAAGCAGTCGAAAGTTCTTTAGAGACTGGACATAGACTGCATTTCACAGTAATGTTTTACACTGACTTTAGTAGCTGAAATCAAATTGCACAAATTTAAAATGTAATTCGTTTCATTCTTGCGTTACTGTGGAACGCATTACACCCAACTCTGATAATGACTCAATGTTAAGTGTTACATAATATGTTAATTAATTAAATGCAATTATTTTTCACACTATTTTTGGATATTATTATCATAATATTAGAGTTTAAAATGGTTTTATATTAAATTCTTTTGTTGTTTTTCTGTTACTGTTTTAATTTTTATTTTAATGCACTTTTTAATTAGCGCCACTCATATGTCAATTATTTTTGTTGCACTGCGTACTTTAGATAGTATTGAGACCTATAAATAAATGTCATTGTCTTTATGCAAAATGCAATGAGACTTTATTTATTTGCCCAGTCTATGCCCAGTCAACAAATCTTCTCTATGTGTTGTTGTTTTTCAGGGTCAGATGGGCAGTAAGGGTTTCCCTGGGGCTCTTGGACTTGAAGGGGTCAAAGTGAGAACATAAGCAATTCAAACAAACACACACACACACACACACACACACACACACACACACACACACGTGGTCACTCACACACTCTCTGATGTGTTTTAGGGTGAACAGGGAGTCACAGGGAAAGCTGGACCCATGGGTGAGAGGGTAAGTGTGCAGACTGAGTTACAGATTTAAAACACACACACACACATGACCCTTACACTGAGGATGAACATACTGTTGTGTTTGTAGGGTCTTGTTGGCTTCATCGGTCCTGGAGGAGAGCCTGGACTCGCTGGAGAGAAGGTAAGACACGCCTGAGAGAGTGTGTGTGCGGTAGAATTAAAAAATGTCCCAGAATGCACCCTGTGAAGCTGATTGAGAGATTGATCAGATTTGTATGCTCATTTACATAGTCTGCACATTACAGTCAAAAGCTTGAGTACAGATGGATTGTTTAGGTTGTTTTTCTGCTGTTAAAATGTCCTTTTTGACCCGTACATCAACAGGAGAGTTCAATACACATAAGTACTAGCATACAAACACAACATGTACAGTTTGTAAAAGAAACACTGGTGTACTTGGAGATCTTTTTTTTTTAAAGCTTACTGTAATCTGATTTACTAGGCTACTAGAACGTTTACTTTATTCTCCTAATTAAACAGCAACTTACTTTCATGTAACATGTAAATTCAGCAGCTCTAATCTGTCTACTACAGCGCAAACTAAATGCTGGTTTATACTTCTGCGTGGAGTGATCGTCGCGACCCATGGCGCATGCCTTGCGTGTAGTCGTGCATTTATACTTCTGCGTGCTGTTTATGTTGCTCTGCAATAACACTTCCGAAATGCTAGCTGGCAGTAGGTTTTTAGGTTCCTCTGTGTCGAGTTTCTTTGCGGGTGTTTTGTTTTTTTCTGAACGCTACCTTAATGTACAAGTAGCTCAAACTCGCTCATTCAGAGGCAGGAACCGGCAGATGTGCAACCACTTTAATCATAAGGTAAACACAACACCAAAGTTTCCATCTGGAGCTCCTTCACGGGACTCCACACTTGTAAACACTCGCTCCATCGGGCTCGTGGCTCTCAGCACCGTCCAAGCTTGCACATCAGCGTCGGCCACAACGAGGGATGTGCAACTGTGCGGAGGCTGCGCCAGACCATACACATGTGCTTGACGCAGAAGTATAAATCAGCCTTAACATGGCAGCACCCATCATCTGTCAAATAAGTTCAAATAATTATTAAGCTGTTTAAATGATGAAATGCATGTTCGTACACGTATTTTACACATGTTCTTTAAGATATTCGGACGTTTGTCAATATTTGCAGAAAAGGGAATAAAATGATATAATCAACAGGACTTCTGTGTGTCACATGATAAACTTGACGCATCGCCATGTAAACTTTAAAGCAAGACATTCTAAACAACATAATAACATGTCACATAGAAGAAAACATACATGCGTTAAAGGTATTTATACTTTTATTGAGAAACAATGTGTCAAATTAATACAAAGTATACATGAGTAATGTAGTGAAAGATTTCTTTTTTCTAGGGAGCGAGCACCTACGGTGCGTAGGCCCTATTGGAATTGTGTTGTTTATTCTTCTCCGGAATGAATCGCGATTTTGAGGGTCTAAACATGCTGGAAAACTCACCAATCTTTGCACACGGCTCAGAAGTGGCGAACATTTACGTCTGTTATAGGTTTCGGAAGTGGGTGTGGCAAAATGACTCGACAGCGCCACCTATGCACATTTGACGGACTGGCCCCCAAGCTACGTTTCACGCACACATATGAAAATTGGCACACACATCAAACATGCCAAAACCTACATAAAAGTCTCTTGGAGCAAAATCTCAAACCCAACAGGAAGTCGAACCCGATAAAGTGCCATTTTTGCCATTTCCAGGCGTGGTATTTGAACGAACTTCTCCTAGGGAACTTATCGGATCAGCACCAAAATTGGGTATTGTCATCTAAAGACCTTGGCGATGTTAAATTGCGAAGATCTAGAGTTTTCGTCAAAGGGCTTGTCCGTGGCGGCCTCTCAAACTTTGATGCTTCGCCCCAAAACAGGAAGTTGTTATAATTCAGGCATACATTGTCTGATCTGATTCAAAATCCATATGTTTGATAACAGTCCTGACCTGAACATGTTTACATGCCAATAACCAGATACAGATATAGCGCCACCTGCTGGCAACAGGAAGTGACATGCTTTAGAGTCTTACAAACTCCTACAAATTTTATCACATCGAATCCATGTTTCGTTAGTTTAGTCCAAAGGCCTTTGTGATGATAAATTATGAAGATCTAGAGTTTTCGCCAAGAGGCGTGTCCGTGGCGGACTGAGAAAGTGCAATGCTTCGCCATGGAGGAGGAAGCACTTATAACACTTAGAACGATATCTGATCTGCCTGAAAATGCACATGTTCGATGAGATTTCTCTCCTGAAGAGATCTACATGCCAATATTGAGTCTCAGTTATAGCGCCATCTGCTGACAGAAGTAAGTTTGGCATAAATCTGTGATTTTCTCAGGTATTTTAATATATATCGGCTTAAATTATTATTGTCCGCTGTTCTCTGTCATCCTGAGGCCACCGGGTGGCGGTGAGCCCGGGTGCGAGGTCCCTTTCATCGCTGCTTGCAGCTTTAATATGAAAATGTTCTTTTAAACTTTCTTGCTATCAAAAATCTTGAACATAAAAAGCATTAATTAATAATAATTAGTATAATATATAATCTAGTAAGTGTAACGCCATGGTGGCGGATGGTGACAGAACGAGACTTAACACGAGATATATAACAAAACGGGTTTATTGAACACTTACGGGGAACAGATACTGGATGCGGGAAGACAGGACGACACAGGAACAAACAAACCACACGAATCAGAATACCGGACAACAATGGACACAGACGAAAGGGTATAAATAGATTGGGGATGATTAGACTAATCATACACAAGGGATGAAGACAGGTGGAACAGATTGACATTGACAGTGGCGGGAAGAGAACAAAGAAAGCACATGATGAAAACAAATGACGACACGGACGAACACTGACAGTACCCGCGCCTTCAACAGGAAACAACAAAAGGAAGGATGGTAGAAGGGGAGGGTACAAGGGAGGAGTCCAAGGGAGAGACAGGAAGGGAACTGGAGCAGGAGGACCCAGGACACAGCCAGAAGGACGGCCCCGGGCGGAGTCGAGGAAGGGAGGATCCGTGGAGGAGGAGTGGCTGCTGACTCCGGGGGGCCGACCGAGGGAGACGCCGCTGATGGCGGTGGAGCCCATGGAAGTAACGGAGAGCCGAAGGGTGAAGGTGACGCCGAGGTTTCTGAGGGCCGGGCGAAGCAGGCGGCTCACCCGAGCAAGGCGACGGCGGGGTTCCGGAAGCCCGCGGTGTAGCCAGAGCGACAGAGGACCAAGGCGTAGCTGGAGGGAAGGAGGAGCTCAACGCAGCCGGTAGGACGGTGCGATGAGGTGCAGCCGGAAGAGTGGAGTCCAGAGGCGAAGGAAAGACGACGACTGACCAAGGTGGAGCCGGAGGGATGAGGGAGCCTGGCGGAGCTGGTGGGCGGACGGCCCACGACGAAGACGAGGGAGGAGTGAGCCAACGCGGAGCCCTAGGGTCGAAGGGCCGAGGTGGAGTCCGCAGCTCGGAGGCCGTAGGAGCTGACGCTGGGCGACACCCTCCAGAGGGTGATGCAGACAGGCAGCGCCCACAAGCGAGCTCCATTTCCGGAGCTGGAGCGTGAGCTGGGGGGCTGGCTGACTGCAGCAGTGCTGGAGCTGGATGACTGGCTGCAGTTCTGGGGGACCGTGGGAAGCTACTCATGACCCTGGAGCTGAGGCTTCCTACCAGAAGGGCGATTAAAAAACTGTGCGGAAACAGTTGGTTGCTGTCTGAAAACAGCGGAAGGTTAATGCTGCCTGAAAACAGCGGACGGATAAAAATAAAGCCCCAGAAGCCAATGAGTAGCCTCCCAGTGTCCAGCCGCTGTCCATCTGCATAGGGGGGGTGGGCGGGACTCTCGCTGCTGTCGCAGGTATCCGCCAGGACTCCCCCTCTTGGTGGTGTTGCCGGCTCTCGCACCTGGTCAGACGGGTGTTTAAGCTCCTCCATCTCAGCTCGATTCCGCTCCGTCGCTCTAGGGGGCGATAGCTCATCGGCTGGGGTTGGCTCTCCGTCTGCGGTGGGCTCTGGCAAGCGCTCCCTGCAGGTGGATGGTGATGCTTGGCTGGTCACTGGGTCTGGAGGGGCACTGACGAGATCTTCCTCCAGAAAGGCGGTGAGTGGAAATATTTTACTCGCCAGTGTCCACTCCATAATTGCGGCGATGTTGCCCCGAGGACCATCTTCGGGCGATCGTGCTCTGCTAGAGATGATGGGCGTGCAGAGCACGTCGCCCGGAAAGCTGATCACAGTAGCTAGGATATGGTCCTCAGGGCTGCTCAAAAGGAAACTTATGTAATTAAAGATAGCCACATTAACATTTCACCGGAAGTTTATTGGTGCCTGAAAAGCACATCCACGCATATGGCCCATTTGTAACGCCATGGTGGCGGATGGTGACAGAGCGAGACTTAACACGAGATATATAACAAAACGGGTTTATTGAACACTTACGGGGAACAGATACTGGATGCGGGAAGACAGGACGACACAGGAACAAACGAACCACACGAATCAGAATACCGGACAACAATGGACACAGACGAAAGGGTATAAATAGATTGGGGATGATTAGACTAATCATACACAAGGGATGAAGACAGGTGGAACAGATTGACATTGACAGTGGCGGGAAGAGAACAAAGAAAGCACATGATGAAAACAAATGACGACACGGACGAACACTGACAGTAAGTCTAGCAATGTCAAACAAAGCAAGGATTACAACAGCAGCACAATAAACACCCCGAGAGAACACACACCAAACTACTTATAACAAAAGTTGTGATTTTTTTTGGTTAAATATTACAAGAAATGTTTCTTGAACAGCAAACTGTCATATTAGAACAATTTCTGAAGGTCCATGTGGCACTAAAGAATGAAGTGATGATGCTGAAAATTCAGATTGCATTACATTATTAAATAAATGACATTTCTAAGTATGTTCTAGTAGAAAACAGTGTTCTGAAATTGTAATAATATTTCACAATTTTGCTATTTTGACTTTTTTGCTGGCAAAAGTAGGCTTGGTCAGTGTCATCAGCCCCAATGGTTTGTACATTCCTATAAATGTTTGTGTATGTGATTAATTTAGGGTGATCGTGGAGAGATGGGTTTGCCGGGACCTCCAGGAGAGAAAGGATCTACGGTACGCCATGCTTAGACACACAAACTCTATGCATAAATTCTCAGTGGGAATTTCCTCCCTCATTCTTTCCCCCTCAAATTAGAAATGCTGTTTAAAACAGGAAGTTCAACTGTCCATCAGTTACAAGTTACAAAGCCAACTTCCTGCCAGTTGTCAGCCCATTTTGTGTGTCTGAAGTATTTGTGCATTTCTGGAATAATAGTAATGTAATTTGTAGATACAAAAGGGGTCACAAACATACAAAACATACCATCAAAAATAAAGATGCAGTAACATATTGGCCGGCAATATTTATCGGTCTATATTGGATTCATTAAAAGCTATATCATTTATATACTTGCAAAAAACAAAATATAATCTGTACAAAATGTCAGGCTTGATTCTAACATGTACAAAATGTTTGGGAAAGCAGCTGATGTGCACCGTGCTCAAACACTGGCACTAAACCATTGGTTAGTTTGGGTAAAATCATGTTGGATAATGAAAGAAACTGACTGACCTTTAGTGGATCAATCATTTACAGGAGTTGCCAAATTTATAAGTTACATATGGCAAAATCACCAGCTTTATTAGTTAATTTTATTAAATAAACATGTTTTATGTCAAATAAAAGCTAATCTCCTTTGACGTTTGTAATATTGTATTTTTTTTACATTAACTCCTCTTAAAATGCTGGACAGTTGAATGTAAAATAGAGCCTTTCATTTCATTCATTCATTCATTCATTCATTCATTCATTCATTCATTCATTCATTCATTCATTCATTCATTCTCTTTCGGGTCAGGGGTCGCCACAGCGGAAGGAACCGCCAACTTATCCAGCATATGTTTTACACAGCGGATGTATTTCCAGCTGCAACCCAGTACTGGGAAACACCCATGCACTCTCGTATTCACACACATGTACTACGGCCAATTTAGTTCATCCAATTGACCTATAGCGCAGATCTTTGGACTGTGGGGGAAACCAGAGCACCCGGAGGAAATCCACTTCAACATGGGGAGAACATGCAAACTCCACACAGAAATGCCAACTGGCCTAGCCGGGACTTTAACTAGCGACCTTCTTGCTGTGAGGGGACAATGCTAACCACTTAGCCACAGTGTCACCAGAGCCATTCATTTAATGGAGAAATTAGCTAGTTAGTAGTACATACTACTGTATGCAATTGACCATTATTGGTACTGGAATGTGCGGCGCGGTGGCGCAGTGGATAGCGCTGTCGCCTCACAGCAAGAAGGTCGCTGGTTCGAGCCTTGGCTGGGTCAGTTGGCATTTCTGTGTGGAGTTTGCATGTTCTCCCCGTGTTGGCGTGGGTTTCCTCTGGGTGCTCTGGTTTCCCCCACAAGTCCAAAGACATGCGGTACAGGTGAATTGGGTAAGCTAAATTGTCCTTAGTGTATGTGTGTATAAATGAGAGTGTATGGGTGTTTCCCAGTGATGGGTTGCAGCTGGAAGGGCATCCGCTGCGTAAAACATATGCTGGATAAGTTGGCGGTTCATTCCGCTGTGGCGACCCCTGATTAATAAAGGGACTAAAAGAAAATGCCGAAAAGAAAATGCATGAATGAATGGTACTGTAATTTGTTTGTTTTTTGGTTAAAATCTGTATCAGCCAAAAAACAAACACCTATTGGTGTATCCCTAAATTAAAACTATAACGATATTTCTAAAGATATAAATATGATAATTGCAGTTTATCTCAGCAGATATAAAAACCCTTTAAGTTCTGTCTGAAATGTTCTTCTTTAATAAGCTTTTTTCTCAGCTTCCTCTGTCTATGTTCAGTTATTTCACTTTAAAGGCAATGAAAAGAAGTGAAATTACTAAACCTACACAGAAAATTTCAGACTGCACTTGAAGCCTTTTGCATCTGAACCTGTCATACGTTGTATTATGTATACACATATATACATATATTTTGTATGTTGTTTCTATGTCTGTTTTCCATATTTCTCATCTCTTTCAGGGTCACCCAGGAACCCCGGGAGAAGGCGGCCCACCAGGACCACCAGGCAGTCCAGTGAGTCTGTTTGAGATATTTTTGGGGTCAAAGGGAAGCTAACGGTACCTGCTGTGGTCAGATGAGTGTGCTGTCCGTCAGCTGTCAGACACCTTCTGCATCTACTGTTCTGTGGTGCAGACAAAACAAACAGAGAGAGAGACAGGAGTCAGTCATCGACCCCATAGTGTGTGTTTAATGGTGGATGTAATAATTTTTTTTACAGGGCTCACCGGGATCCCGTGGACCCATCGGCATGAGAGGACCTAAAGGAAGACGGGTAAGACATCTGGGCGTCATAAGTGTGTGTGTGTGTGTGTGTGTGTGTGTGTGTGTGTGCATGTGTGCGTGCGTGCGTGTGTGCGTATCTGTGGGTGCGTGTCTGTGCGTGTCTGTGCGTGTGTGTCAGTGCTTGCATGTCTGTGCATGCGTGTTAGTGTGTGTCTGTGCGTGCATGTCAGTGTGTCTGTGCGTGTGTGTTTGTGTGTGCGTGTCTGTGCTTGTGCGTATCTGTGGGTGCGTGTGTGTGCGTGTCTGTGCGTGCGTGTCAGTGCTTGCATGTCTGTGCATGCGTGTCTCTGCATGCCTCGGATCTGTGTGTGCTTGTCTGTGCATGTGTGTGCATACGTGTCTGTGCATGCGTGTCTTTGTGTGTGTGCATTCATGTGTTTGTGTGTGTGTGTGTGTGTGTGTGTGTATGCATGCATGTGCGCGTGTGCATGCGTGTCTCTGTGTGCGTGTCTTTTTGAGTGTGCATTCATGTGTGTGTGTGTGCCCGGGTGTGCGTGCGTGCGTGTGTGTGTGCGC
>CAIGQW010000399.1:1967942-1978972 GCA_903798125.1 Danio choprae | reverse complement strand
GTGTGTATGGATGTTTCCCAGAGATGGGTTGCAGCTGGAAGGGCATCCGCTGCGTAAAACATATGCTGGATAAGTTGGCGGTTCATTCCGCTGTGGCGACCCCAGATTAATAAAGGGACTAAGCCGAAATGAAAATGAATGAATGAATGGATCTGAGTGATCTGTTAGGTTTGTATTCAGTGAGCATATCTGTAATGTATTGAGGTCCTAGACCATTTAGTGATTTATAGACAAGTAATAATACTTTAAAATCTATTCTGAATGTGACTGGGAGCCAGTGTAGAGACCTGAGGACAGGTGTGATGTGCTCTGATTTTCTGGTTCTGGTCTAAAATTCTTTACAAATTCATGAAACTGATATAGATAAAACATGGTTTCAGAGGGAACAAAAATGTAATCACTACAATTGTGACTAATTTGAAACAAATTCTAGGTTTTGACGTATCATGAAGCAATGTTTTGAAATCTCTAATTCTTACTGCGTGAGGAATATTCGTTTGGTGTTTTAAAAATATGTATATTTCCAAAAGTAACTTATTTGCTTTTATTTATCGTTGTTCTAAAGCAGGGGTGTCCAAACTCGGTCCTGGAGGGCCGGTGTCCTGCTGAGTTTAGCTCCAACTTGCTTCAACACACCTGCCTGGAAGTTTCTAGTATACCTGGTAAGAGCTTGATTAGCTGGTTCAGGTGTGTTTGATTAGGGTTTAGGGTTGAAGCTAAACTCTGGTTGTTGCTAGATCGGACACGGTTGGGCCGGAAGTTATTTAATTTAATAATTATTTATATTGTTTATAAAATTTTCCATTTATTGTATTTAATTAACGTCTACCCCCACCCCAACCCTAAACCCAACCGTCACAGTAACATAAAAACAGTAGTTGTACCGAGTATTATTTGTGCTATCTATTAAATTACCCAATAAATTGTATTTTTTAACGCCTATCCCCACCCCAACCCTAAACCCAACCGTCACAGTACTGTAAAAATATGAATTATTGTTATACTGTGTCATAAAACATGCTGCTATATTGATGTGCATATCGCACTTACGGCCGGCCACGTATCCGATCTAGACTTTACCGCTAAACTCTCCAGGACACCGGCCCTCCAGAATCGACTTTGGACACCCGTTCTAAAGTAAACCACTAAAATATCTCTAAAATCTTTCATTTTCAGTGAACAAATCAGCGCCCTCTACTGGTAGCTGACGCTCATATTGGGTGCGTTGCATTATGGGCTTTAATATTAAGCACAGGATTCTTGAGGTTATTTATGTCGTCTGTGGTTTAAAAAAAAACGCTCATATGGATAACAGCAGCTGAAAAATACCACATATAATATGAGTATTAGTGGAGCTGCTGCTGTTGGGAACACAGCCAAGAGGATTTTTAGATTCAGGTGAAGCGGTTTCAGATTATGATCTTTAAAGCAACCGGAATTTATTAAGTTATGTAATATTATTAATAATACGACGTCATAAACATGTGTTTAAACTTTAGATACAGGTGTGTTAGGAAGATTAAGGATTTCCTGCAGTTTCTTGTGTTTGTATATTTATATATATGAATTAATATATATATATATATATATATATATTCATTTTCATTTCGGTTTAGTCCCTTTATTAATCTGGGGTTGCCACAGCAGAATGAACCGCCAACTTATCTAGCACCGATGCCCTTCCAGCTGCAACCCATTACTGGGAAACATCCATACACACTCATTCACACACATACACTACGGACAATTTAGCTTACCCAATTCACCTATAGTGCATGTCTTTGGACTTGTGGGGGAAACCGGAGCACCCGGAGGAAACCCACGCCAACACGGGGAGAACATGCAAACTCCGAATGCCAATCACACAGAAATGCCAACTGACCCAGCCGAGGCTCGAACCAGCGACCTTCTTGCTGTGAGGCGAACGTGCTAACCACAGCGCCACCGTGAGGCCCTATATATATATTCATTCATTAATTTTCTTATCGGCTAAGTCCCTTTATAAATCTGGGGTCGCCACAGCGGAATGAACCGCCAACTTAGCCAGCATTTGTTTTACACAGCGGATGCCCTTCCAGCTGCAACCCATCACTGGGAAACACCCATACACTTCCATTCACACACATACACTACGGACAATTTAGCTTACCCAATTCACCTGTACCGCATGTCTTTGGACTTGTGGGGGAAACCGGAACACCCGGAGGAAACCCACGCCAACATGAGGAGAACATGCAAACTCCACAGTATGCCAACTGACCCAGCCAAGCCTCGAACCATGACCTTTGTGCTGTGAGGCGGTTGTGCTTGTTAATTTGATCTAGAATGCTTTTATTTGAGTTTTATTATTTGTATTTAAAAGAAAGAGCTAAACAATAAAAACAACATTTCTGCTTTTTTTTATTTAGCATTTAAACTTTTAATCAAATATGTATATTTTGCTTTAGCTCTAATTCTATTGGCCTCCTGAAACAATAGAACATAATTGCAACACAATATATATTTTATATAAAGCATTAATTTGAATGCTTTTATTTGAGGGATTTTGTTGCTGTTGTTGCTTCTGTCATTCTATATAGCCATTTTAAAAATACATTTCTGCTTGGCCTTTTAAAATTTTCTTTAGCATTTAAACTTTTAATCAAATAACAATTCAGCTATTAACAAAGTCCCTTTAAGGCAAGTCATTTCACTCAGCGGCCATCTTTAAAACGCCTCTCGGGCATTCTGTTTGAATGGGGAAACATCAAATTCTCTAGAACTGCTTGCCAAGCTTATGATTACGTCTCATATTAGGAATTACCAATAACATTAAACATCAACTGTCTCTTTAGTTTCATTTCTAAGCGTTCAAATAACACAAAATCTGCAGAAACTCACTTCTGGTCCGAGCCCCTCTCCTGGAGAACCCTCAGTCTATAGGGGAATTACCAACCTACGTCACACATGACGTAGAGAAAAAGGCCGGTTGCAATAGCAAACATGTCGTGTTATGCGGTAGGATGCCAAAATCGAAAGTCCAAAAATAGAAAACTTAAATTTTACCGTACACCACACTGCATTTAATGCTAACCGCAGACGTCTTTGGCTAACAGCCATCAGAAGAGCTGAATGGAGTGAGGACCTCATTAAAAATGCTCGACTCTGCAGGTCTCATTTTATATCAGGTAAATTCACGCCATGCTCAATCACACACATTACTCGTTTCTGATAGCATCAATAATTTTAGCAAAAACAGTTAAATATGGTTAATTAAACTGCGGACACTGAATGCTTAGAATGAAATGTACAAATGTAAGTTCACATACCCTGCCGTACAGGTGCAGTTCGCTGTCAGAATGCAGTGGTTTTGCTTGATGATCTTGGACAGTTCCGTCTTCTGTCCTTGTCTTTGGCTAGGCAGAACCTCGGTTTTTAGCACTACAAAGTTTTGAATCTGGTAATCATGGGACATTATTTCTTGTACATGACCACACAGAACAAAATTGCAGGCATCCAAAGACTTGTAGGCCTTTAATATCTTTCTTGTAATATCACTTGGAGTTGTATATTTCGGGCTTGATGCTTGGCCATTTCATCTTATGCAATATCCATTAGGAGGGTGCTATCGCAAATGGACCTGTCAGACGAACGCCGCTCACTTTAACGGTAATTTTGCCTAATAACTGTGCTTATCACTGGGTGACAAGCTGTTATAATACGCTGAACGCATTATGTAAATAATATATATAATATGTAATCAATATAACATATCTCTAATACAACAACAAACTCTGTACCGCATGGGATGTCATTCCCTCGCTGTAAATGCTAGCGCTCCCGGTTTTTTTCTGCAACTTCGATGCGCGCGCATCCTGAATGTTTACAAACCGGTAATTCGTCTATAGAGATCGCTGTTTGGCTCGTGTACTAGTAGGCGGGGCTTCATTCGCAATATTGACCGTTACACTTTTCCCCATTCAAAACTATACAAGTGTCATGTCTTGTGTGTTCTATAGTCTTTGCTAATAATAATAATAATATAGTAAGGGACGCATTATTTGATGTAGGTTTGTGTGTTGTAGGCATCACACCTGAGACTCACCTGCTGTTGGAGCATGCTCTTTGTGGACACGAGCTCAGTGGCTCCGCCCCAGGACACGCCTCCTTCATCTTTATCACTTTCATCATTCTTGCACATCTGCTCTTATGACGTGCGTGGACAACACTTACAGAAGATCAGTCCAAATGACACGAGGGATGGACGCTAGCTCGTTTTTGGTGAAGTTATATTTTTCTTTTTTTTATATTTTTTCTTTTACCCTTGAAGATTTTATATTCTTGTCAAATTATGGTCGACTAGAAAAAAACCAATACACTTGAAATGTGCTATTTATATGCAAACACTGCCAGTAAAGTGTGTGAGTCAAGTGCTATTAATGATGTATGACAAGATAAGAATAGTTTATTGTTAATTTAACTCTGTTTTAATCAACCCAGGCTCATTCTGAAAACGTACTACTATATACATTTCTGGAGAGTGCCAAATACATCCCAGGAGCTGTTTTTTTTGCAGTTTTTGTTTTCGTGAATCCACCAGAGGCCGCTGTGTACACTTTTTCAGGTCTCAAATATCTCTCGCGAGTGTCATTCGCACCTTCTGTTTTCACATAAGAGACCAGAGGCCGCTGTCGACTGACTGACCGATCGACTGACCAACCCTCCTCCTTCCCTAAACCCAACCAATAGTGTTTTCAAAAGCATTGATTGGCCAAAGCCAACCCACTTCCCTAAACCCGACAGTTTTAAAAAGCAATCCAGAAAAAGAAAAGCTCCCTGATTTTCACGTTTTCAGATTTCACCACATTCTCACCCTGTTATTTACTTGTTTATTTTATTTTTTGGCTTCTGTTTTTGTCTTACCTGCTTTCTGGAACCGTTCTTCGCCGGACTCGAACCCCGTCGTCATTGTCAACTCCTCTCTGCGTCTCAAGTCCGCTACTGGTCAAACTAGTAACAGCAGGAAAGCTGTCCACACGGAGGTAAGCGGTCAGCTTGTAAGCGTGAAAAGGAACGGCGTCATACCGTCCCGTAGTGTTCGTTTTAAAGACGAAATGGAGCCATACCTAGTTCTGGCTACATAATTCGTCATCTCCAGAAATGTATTCAGGGCTACGTTTTCAGAATGAGCCTGTGTTGGCTTTAGTTGAATTTTCTGCAGTTGTAACATGTTGGGTTGAAGTTTCCGACATTTTTAAAAATGTTGTTGTCTTTATAGTGCTCTACTGCGTCTGTATTCATTTATTTAAAAAAATAAACCACACATGAAACAATCATTGTAAAAAACAAACAAATCTAAAGCAGAATAAAGGTTTGTATTTAAACAGGATTTATTACAGTATTGTTGTCTGCTTTTAATAAATGAACAAATAAATATGCTTTTTTTTTTTTTTTTAGAGGTTTTGTTTTGTTTCTAGTCCAAATATCCATTCATTCATTTTCCTTCGGCTTAGTCCCTTTATTCATCAGGGGTCGTCCAGTACTGGGAAACATCCATACACACTCACTCGCACGCACGCACACACGCACACACACACACACACACGGCCAATTTAGTTTATTCAATTCACCTATAGCGCATGTGTTTGGACTTTTGGCGAACATGGGGAGAACATGCAAGCTCCACACAGAAATGCCAACTGACCCAGCCAGGACTCGAACCAGCGACCTTCTTGCCGTGAGGCGACATCACTAACAGCTGATATTAATATTGATATAATACTGATATTAAAGGGCCTCACAGTGGCGCAGTGGGTAGCACGTTCGCCTCACAGCAAGAAGGTCGCTGGTCGCTGGTTCGAGCCTCGCCAGTTGGCGTTTCTGTGTGGAGTTTGCATGTTCTCCCTGTGTTGGCGTGGGTTTCCTCCGGGTGCTCCGGTTTCCCCCACAAGTCCAAAGACATGCGGTATAGGTGAATTGGGTAAGCTAAATTGTCCGTAGTGTATGAGTGTGAATGGGTGTGTATGGATGTTTCCCAGAGATGGGTTGCAGCTGGAAGGGCATCCGCTGCGTAAAACATATGCTGGATAAGTTGGCGGTTCATTCCGCTGTGGCGACCCCAGATTAATAAAGGGACTAAGCCGAAATGAAAATGAATGAATGAATGTATTGAATCCATACAAGCATGCGATTTCAGACTGAATGCTCAGAGTAGCATGATAAACAATATAGGGACTGTCACAAGTTGTCACTGCTCAAAAATGAACTTATGAGCGAATAATAGAAGATAACTCTACCACAATTGTAAGAGTCTCTAAGCCTGAAACTATACACACTTGAGCCAGCAAGTCTGCAAGACTTGGAAGCTTTAAGTGCCTCAAATTCAACCCACATGAAACTGGTGTTAAATCTGGGCTACTTACGGTGCTGTAGGTCTGTTTGTTCCTCTTGATGAGGAAACTGGAGCTGTTTCTGATGACCATCCACTGCAGGTGAGGCGATGCCATGATGACTGTCCTGAACCAATAATAGGCAAAAATATGGATCACATTCATTATAGTTCACATCTGATCAAACATCAGCGAATCCGCATTACCTCCCATAATCACAATCTACGACCTATGCATTACATCGCAGACAACTATACGTATATAAAGCATGAGGTAAAGTTGGTTTAACATTCGGACTTTCACCAGAAAAGTACTCTCTGCAACTTATAAATAGAGAAATCATATTAGCAGCCAATGACCATCAAAGTACAACATCGTTCAGTCAAATAGTGGCGATGTTGTTTTGAAGTCACCTTTACATGCGATTTCATAGCTAATATTCAAAGTACCATAGTAAACAATATAGGGAGCGCCACAAGTTGTAACTCAACGAATGTAAAACAACTTTACCTCGCTCGTATATAAAACGTTTGTAAATTACGTTAATGTCAAAAATTCACCCCGAGTAACCCCAAGCCTACAACACGGCTCAAAAACAGGCGTCATAATTTTCCTACAAACGTTAACGTAGCAATTTGGGGGAAAAACATAACTTTTATTACTCATTCTAGACTGATTTCGAGCATATTTAGCGGTGTGCTCAATGAAGGCCACGCTAGCGCTAATCAACACCGGTAACGTTTATAGAGAAATACCTTCCTCTTTATTTCCACTAACTTACGCCGAACGGTGGCGTTCATAAACAGCTCATAACATATCCCATGCGCCTTCTATACTGAAATGCGTGCTTTTAAAGAGTTTATTCGGTCGTTGACAAGCTACACAAAACGACCACGTTACCTTCTGTGCAGAGGAAGAGAGAGGGAAAGGAAGGAGTCCCGGTTCCGTTAGAGCTTATGTATTTCTTCGCGCCTGTGTGAAGAGTAGTAACACGGTAATTCACAATCATTTCAGAGTCTATATTGCTTTTAATATATCATATATGCATTTAAGATTTTTTTGTGACTTATTATAATGGTTTTCATTTCTATTTAAAAATGTTTAAACAGAACTATTTGTCTGAGGCACAGTGCGGATGAAGATTATCTTTCGGACTGCAAGTGATGCAGTTTGCGTACGTCATGCGCTTTGCGTGCTCTACGTCACTTTCATGCGCTTTCCGAACCACAACAAACCAGCTCTCATGTCTCCTGTAAATACATTGTTGTTGTTGTTATTATTATTTATACTCACTGACGACAGTTAGTTCGCGTAAATGACAGCGGAGTCCAGACATATGATGTTATTAATCGTATGACAAACGTAAATAAGAGGCGAATCTTCATCATCACCACCCAGTGCAGCAGTGATGGAGAATGATGAAGATCTGGAAACACTGGGAGAGAAACTGTATGATCTGATACATCCGAGATATGCTGAGATGACACCGAAACTTACAGGTGATGCACACTATTTGTCTGTCTATCTATCTATCTATCTATCTATCTATCTATCTATCTATCTATCTATCTATCTATGTAAATCTATCTATTTGTCTATCTGTCTTTTTGTCTATCTATCTATCTATCTATCTATCTATCTATCTATCTATCTATCTATCTATCTATCTATCTATCTATCTATCTATAGTATCTATGTACAGTATCTATCTATCTATCTATCTATCTATCTATCTATCTATCTATCTATCTATCTATCTATCTATCTATCTATCTATCTGTCTATGTAAATCTATCTATTTGTCTATCTGTCTTTTTGTCTATCTATCTATCTATCTATCTATCTATCTATCTATCTATCTATCTATCTATCTATCCAACTAAAGATCTAATGACCAACGTTAGTTTTTTTTTTTTTAAAAACACACATCTAACTAACTAGCGAGCTAACTAAATTGTCTACCTGACAACTATTTACATTTAGCAGACGCTTTCGTCTAAAGTGACTTAAAATTCATTCAGTGGAGGCATTCAGTGATTCAACAAGAAGAGGCAGTAAACACAAGAAGTGCTAATTATACAAAGGAAATGTTAGTCTTCAGACAATTAAGTGCTAGTGTAAGGAGAGGGAAGTTTTTTATATAGAGAGAAAGAAGAGTGTTTCTACAGGTGGTTTGTCACACCCACTCACCCGTGTAAAGCTCATGATAAATGCAAAAAAAAGTTGTTTTTTTATAGATATGGAGTGATTGTAAGAACATGTTTGGTGCAAGTGTCTGTTAAAGAGTCAGAGAGATGAAAGAGTGTGTTTTTACAGGTGGTTTGTCAAGCCCACTCACCTGTGTGAGGCACACTCAGAATTGCATAATGTTTTGAGGTTCTTGTGCACTGTAGTGTGGTGGGGTGTAGACAACTACCTAGTCTACAGGTTTAACTAACCAACTATCTATCAGATTACTGTAAAACTTTTCTGTACAGAAAGGGATAATCCAGATGAGAATTTATTTCACAAAAATCTGCTAAAGCTAATAAATCCTCCACAATCTCTCCCAATGTTCAGATTGTCTGACATTTGACTTGCTTCACTGATCTTTAAACTACCGCTATAATGAGCTACAGTTTTCTCTCTGTCCAATGACAGCGCATGTTTCATTAACAAGTGTCAGAGGCTTTAGCTTAACTTGAGGCGAAAGATGATTGGGTGCTTCAATGGCATTTAAAAATAAATAAATAAAAGCATGTGGCAAAAGAAAAAGAAAAGCAAGTGGCAAACAGAGAGAGAGAAAAGCATTTGCCAAATGATAAAAAAAGAATATTTAAATTGTAAATGATTTATTAATATACTTTTTTACTGTTTGATTAATCAGAGTTTTTAAAACATGAATTAAATAAACAGTTATTCACAAAACATTTACTAGAGCAATGCTTCAATTTCTAAATTATTAATTCGATTCTTCATTTTATTTCTAACCGGCACTCCTGGTTCTCCTGCCTTCTCCACCAGTTCAACTAAAAAGAATGTCTAGTCTACAAGTTCAGCTAACTAACTAACTAACTAAGGATCTGTGTCTATCTGTCTGTCTGTCTGTCATATTGTGGTTATTTTCAGTAAATGTTGCTGATGTGTGCAGGTATGCTGCTGGAGTTGCCTGCTCCAGTTGTGTCTCAGATGTTGTGTGATGAAGCTCTTCTGAGTAAAGCTCTTGAAAGAGCTCTGGCCGCTCTCACATCACCCGACGACAGGTAACACAGCTAGTTGTGTTGCTATAAGGGATACAGCTGTGTCCAGAAGTTAACGAGAATTATTTATATTATTTATTAAATTACCCTTTAATTGTATTTAATTTGGCAGCACTGTGGTTCAGTGGTTAGCACTGTCGCCTCACAGCAAGAATGTCGCTGGGTCGAGTCCCGGCTGGACCAGTTGGCATTTTTGTGCAGAGTTTGCATGTTCTCCCTGTGTTTGCGTGGGTTTCCTTCAGGTGCTCCAGTTTCCCTCACAGTTCAAAGACATGCGCTATTGGTGAATTGGGTAAATAAAATTGACCTTAGTGTATAAGTGTGTTTCCCAGGAATGGGTGGCGGCTGGAAGGGCATCCGCTGTGTAAAACATATGCTGGATAAAGTTGGCGGTTCATTCCACTGTGGCGACCCCTGATAAATAGGAAAATGAATGAATGTATTTAATTAAAGTTTACCCCTAACCCAACCCTCACAGTTATGTAAAACAGTAATTATTGTCTCACAGTAATTGTATTGTTGTAATAATGTAAATAATTATTGTTAACCTCCTGAACATTCATTCATTTTCTTTTCGGCTTAGTCCCTTTATTAATCTGGGGTCACCACAGCGGAATGAACCGCCAACTTATCCAGCATATGTATTACGCAGCGGATGCCCTTCCAGCCGCAACCCATCTCTGGGAAACATCCATACACACACACACACACACACACACACACACACACACACACACACACACACACACACACACACACACACTACGTACAATTTAGCTTACCCAATTCACCTGTACAGCATGTCTTTGTACTTGTGGGGGAAACCGGAGCACCCGGAGGAAACCCACGCAAACACAGGGAGAACATGCAAATCCACACAGAAATGCCAACTGACCCAGCCGGGGCTCGAACCAGCGACCTTCTTGCTGTGAGGCGAATGTGCTATCTACTCCGCCACCGTGCTGCCCCCCTCCTGAACATTAAAAGACAAAGTAACATCACAGGACATCAATCCAGCATGCGTAAGTGAATATATTACACAGTGTCAGGTAAATGAGCTCTGTCTGATTCCTCAGTGAACCTGCGTCTCACACTGATGATGCGGCGTCTGCGTCCTCTGACTCTCTGGGCGAACAGCTGTATGACCTCATCCACCTCTACAACACTGGACAAACACAGAAAATTACAGGTGCAGTTGTTGATAATTATTGATACATATTTATATATGTATGTATTTCCAAGAATAAATGAATGCTAGCATAAATGCTTCACCACATAATCCTAAAAAAACCTAGGTTTCAACCATTTATTACCCAATTCAGCAATAAGCTTGTAATAATTCAAAATATGATACAATTCAGAATGATTGCATATTCCTTTATATGTTTTAATAAGGGGCCGCACGGTGGTGCAGTGGGTAGCA
>CAIGQW010000399.1:1945172-1951424 GCA_903798125.1 Danio choprae | reverse complement strand
ATTTTCAAAGCATTTTCCCAAAATATGTGTCAAAATAAGATTTGTCACCAAAAATCATTACATTTGCTGAAACACGGTAAGTTGAGGCCAAATTAAGACTCAAAATCAGCCCAAAAAAGCACACAAGAGTTAATATAAAGTGGGACATTGCCAAGTAAAAAATTTAAACACAATTAGTTATTGCAAATTATAGAGTAAAAAAACAACAGGAATTCAAGTTTTCTAAATATTTCTAACTCACCAAACGTGCCATTTCATCATAGAAGTCCTTCCCCAGTGGAGGAGGGTTAATGAACGTAGGAGACGTCTGAGGGAACTGCTGAGGAGAGGAAGGAGCAGAGCCCCGTTCGGCCCCGGGCATTGGTGAAGGCATGTGAACAGGCATTCCTGGTGGCATCTGAGGTGGCATCTGAGGTGGCATCTGTGGAGGCATTTCTGCAGGGTTGTATGCCGGCATTTGCGGGGGCATATGTTGGGGTATTTGGGGCGGCATTGGCATGTAATGCTCTTGCATTTCAGGTTGGTACGGAGCCACAAAGTTTGGCTGTGGTGGCCCTGGAGCCACTGGGTAGAACGAAACACTTTCACCTGGAGGCAGAGCTTGCTGAAGTGGAACTGCCCCATCCTGAAGAATAGTGGGAGGGGCTAAAGGGATAATCATAAAAGTGGATGGTGAATCATTTACATTTAGTCATTTAGCTTTTATCTAAAGCAATGTACAAATAGGGATAAAAAAAAAAAAAGCGCTTCAGGTCGTGGAGAAAACAGCAATACAGTGGGGGAAATAAGTAATGAACATCACCATTTTTCTCAGAAAACATATTTCTAAAAGTGCTGTTGAAATTTTCACTGGATGTTGCTAAAAAAACAATGAAATCCATATATGTAAAGAAAACTAAATTAATACATTTACAAATAAAGTTTTGTGTAATAAAATGAAATGACGCAGGGAAAAAGTATTGTAAGTATAGTAAAACACATGAAGGGAGGTGTAGAAAGGCAGTGAAAGCCCAGACAGCAGCTGAAATCTCTCAGTAGTTCTTAAGCAACCCTCTGCCCTTCGTCACTGTAAATGAATATCAGCTGCTTCAGTCCAACATCTACATTAGCAGGAGGATGAAAAGGAAACCATGGTAGACATTTCAGCAAGACAATAATCCAAAACACAGCCAAGGAAACTTTCAAATGCTTTCAGAGAAAGAAAATCAAGCTGTAGAATGGCCCAGCCAATCACCTGACTTAAATCCAATAGAAAAATCTAAATAAAGCTCAGATTTGATAGACGAGACCCACAGAACCATCAAGATTTTTACACTGTTGAAGTCTGTGAAAAACTCACACCTGAGCAATGCATGTGACTTCATTCTCCATATGAGAGGCGTCTTTAAGCTGCCATCATTAAAAAAGCCTTTTATATAAAGTATTAAATACATTTCAGTAGTTCAGCACTTTGTCCTTGTGTCATTCCATTGTTATTACACACAACTCATTTTTCAGATTTTGTTTTGTTTTATTTTTATGTTTGTATTGTTTGGGTTTTTACCAAAATCTGGTTCAATTCCATGTCAACAGCTCCTTTAGAAATATTATTCCCAGGGACAAACATGACGTGTTCAATATTTCCCCTGCTGTATATAAATTGCCATGAAAATTCTAAATTGGACTTTTTTTTTAATCAGATGATAGAATGAAATGATATTTTTTCCTGAGTTCGCATTATACTCCTGTCATACCTGGAGGCATGAGTTGTACAGCAGCTGGGGGCACAAGGGAGGTCATGAGAGGGTTGTGGGGGTCTGGGGTCAGAGCTGGGGGTTCAGGCGGGCTGCACTGGTCTTCTGAACTGGGTGTACTGCAGGGGTAAAGCTGTGGGGTGCTGCGGTCCGTACGCAAAGAGATCACACCCTCCTGAATGGGACAATAACATGCAGATGATCGGCATACAGAATAATGTGAATGCACACAAATGTGTTTTATATATTTAAATTCTGGCATTAGGGATGCATCATTTGGGTGTACTATTATCATTTGTTTTTTTTTTCATGAGCTTTTACAGGACTGCATAATTTGGTTAAAATGTTAGGATGTCACAACAAATTAACTGTATAATAATGATAATTTTGGGGAACAATATAATTAAGGGGAAAAAAGGAAAAAAGAAAGCATTGGAAAACACCAGGGAGAGTAAAACATTAATTTTCAATAAAGGGAACTATGCCTTTAACAACAAGATAAAAATTGTCTGAGAACTTAAACCTATTGTTTGATTTTTATTATTTTTGACAACAGCACTTTTTATTACAAATCTGAAGAAATTGGGCAACATACACCAAAATTATTAGCATTTTCAAAGATTTCCCAACTGCTGCTGTTTAACAGAGAGAAGAGTTCTTAAGGGGGCTAATAATATTTATTTAATGTACCTTTAACATAAACATAATAATAATAATAAAAACTGCTTTTACTCCAGCTAAATAAAAATGAAGATACGATTTCTCCAGAAAAAAAACACAAACAGAAAATACTGTGAAAACTTTCAACATAGGGCTAATAATTTACCTTTTCATAAATTCCTAACCGCATGTTATAAATAACTCTAATACAATGATAAACAATGCTTTCTCAAAAACCAGAGTAAAGTATTTACATAACATGCAAACAAACACACACCTTGATCTGTCCATCGAGTTGTCTGAGATGAAGTAACCAATCAGGCTCTATAAACAACTCCTGCTCCGGCCGTTCCTTCAGCTGAGGGTCAAAAAACCTCAACCTCAGAGACATCTGTAATCCAACACAAGCAACATTAGACTTGACAGAAAGGTCCACAGAGACACAGGCAGAATGTTGTTTAGTGTACCTCTATGAGCTGACTGATGAACACAGGAGAGTAATACTCCGGCAGACTCAACAGAGTGCGGGAAATGACCTCACAGTAATGAAAAGCTTGAGCGCAGAGACCAGACTCCGCCAGACGACATGCGTAGATGAACTTAAACACCTGTACAGGTCAAAAGGTAAAGGTCACGACCTTACTGCATTTGTGAAGACTGCAAAAGTTGAACAGATTCAGAGCTTTTATGATATTAGAGGGGAAAAAAAATTGGGATATGATGGTTTCCGTGCCACAATAATTGCTGACTCTTTAAATTATAATATTTTAAAGAGCCCCTATTATGGGTTCTTGAAAATGAGCTTCCATGCAGTGTGTAACACAGCTCTAAGTGAATGAAAACATCCAGCTGAGGTTTCAATCGGAAAGTGCACCGTGATTAAAACTATTGATTCTTCAAGGAAAGAGTCGACTCAGAGCCAAATGAATGATTTATTTTGTGTTCAGATCTTTTTCCTGCTCGTATCGATACGACACATCGCCAAATATAAAGTGCCGGATCCAGTAAAACATGAATGCGCCTTTCCCTTCAAACACTAGCGGAGCGCAGGGGACCATGGGATTGATGATCATGATGCAAAGATTACTATCACTGAGAGATGGCCAGAGAGGCGGCTGTGGGGAATAAAGGGTTAAAGTTCATTTTCACAACAATACCAGAGTATACCATGTGCTGTGTTTGGTCCTGTCATTTTTCTGATGATTGATACAATGACCTACTCTGCACTGTGAGATTCGCCGGCCGTTCGTTAGGGAAGGAAGGATCAGCAAAGCCTATTAGTGTATGAGACTTTGTCAATAACTGTTACACAGTTTGTATGGACCAGTTTCTTCTTCCTCCAGATCCTGTAAGTGTTACTCCTTCCTACACAGCCTGTAAGTGTGATTAAAATGGTTGCCTTGTTTTCTGTAGTTTGCAAATTATGTACTTAACTGTGTGTTGTAATTGCTCCACATGGCGTGTAATCACTTTTCTATTATAGATCAGCGCTTGTAATGTATCTCTCAGGTTAAATCATTATGGGGCTATCCACATATTGCGTCCAAAACCATGTTGAAAACGTGGAGCGTGCTTCTTCCTCTACCGATTTAAATGCTTGTCTGAGCTCGTGATCCTCAGCCGTTTGTCAATGCTATGGCCACCATCAGCTGTTCCTACACACACGCGTGGAGCGGTCAATTTTCAGAATAGTTAAACTTTTGCCACTGTGTGGATTAATACTGAATGTATGTCGTTGTTGTTACTTGGGGTTATGGTTAAGAATATAGTAATTGCTGGTGTTTAACTGCATTGTTTTAATGCATTGCTGCATTGGGCTCACACATATACACTGCTTTGATGGCTTCATAAGCGTGGTGGGCGTTTCTCTCTGTCTCGCGATGAATGCAGTCGAAAAATCCCAACAGACTGGGTCATCGGTCCAATCAGCACAGATTAGCATCACGCAAAGGAGGGGTTTGGGAACAAATGAATCGCTGAACAAATCATATGGGAGTTGTTGGGATAATTAGGTAAAAATAGGTTTTTTGACCTTGCATGCATATCAGCCTGTTATTGGAAACCCCCAAAACCAAAATATGACCTTTCATAATGCATAATACGGGCTCTTTAATAAACTATGAAAATTATATTTTGAAGTGTTCACAATAACAATATTGTGCATGTTCGTTACCACAGTATACCTTATTACTGAATACCAGCAAGTCTACTTGAAATGTTTTTTGTAGGACATTTCTAACAGATTTGTCTATTTGGAAATAAAACATTATTTTAAATTGATAAAAGCAATTTTGTAGATATTCCAACTTTATTGATTTTATATAAACCGTGTTGTGCTCCTCCTTAAACCTCATTTATTAATTTTGAATATTGCACTAAGCCATATTGTCAGATTTATGTTATTTTGCTATATCATCCAGGTCTAATAAACATAATTAGTCTAGTTATAAAGCTGTCTATAAAATAATAAGCTGGCATATCTTTTAGAAAAGTCCCTAACTAGCTTTTTATTAGGAAAGTAGCGATGTGTTGAACTGACCTGGAAGTTGGGCAGAGAAAGAGGCTGAGAGCCAAGAGACTGAGCGTATTCATACGATTCTGTCCGCTGAATTGCCTCTGATGAGCAGAACTTCAAAAAAGGCAAGCTGGGAGAGAGAGAGAGAGAGAGAGAGAGTGAGAGAAAGTATAATAATGCAAATACATTTTCTATGATTTTTCTTGAGAATGCATTGCATCTATAATTGTGTGTATACCTGTGATTTGAGCTGATGAGGACCATCTTGGTGCTTTTCTTGGTATAAACACCAAAACCCACCTGAGCCATCAGGTAACAGAAATGGGCTGCGTCCACAAGACCTTTAGATGCTGTAACACACAGAATATTCCTCATCACACATCCCGAGTTGCAATTACAATGCACAAAGTTCACATATTGAATGTTTGTTTATGCACCTAATATGTCTCCCATTGTTCAAATGCTGCAAGTGTCAAGATTAAATCAAAGCTACATTAAATAAAATGTTAAATTTAAATTCAATGTTCGAATTTAACGCTACATATAATTAATGTAATAATCCTGTACTTAAAAAATAAAAGATGCATTATTATTATTATTATTATTATTATTATTATTATTATTAATAATAATAATAATAATAATAATAATAAGACATTTTATTTTTAGCATAACAGTTTACAGTTTTTAAAGTTTAAAGTTAAAGATTTTATAAGATTTAATATTTATATTAAATAGAAATAGCTATAATAGTCCAGAACCATAAGCTTAATCATAACATGATCCTTACATAATATGAAGAGAAGCAGGATATTCAACAAGAAACAAAACATCATTTTACTTCAGTCTTATCCATCAGTAACTGACTGGATCATGAAAAGTGTTTTTTTACATGTCAAAAAAGGGCACATGGTAATATAACTAGTGGTCAATCTATGTGTTTTTTTACTGCTGATATCTTGGAAAGCAGGGTGGAAGATGACTGACATTTAGCTGATAAAATAAAAGTCCCCCTCGAAAATATCGGCCAAACTGAAAGATTTATCGGCTGATACAGATATTTGAAAAATGCCAAATATCAGACGATATATCAGCCATGGCGATATATCAGTTGACCACTAAATACAACCTGAAAAAAAAGAGACATATTATGTGCCAGACGTGTTTGCATGCACCTTTACTCACCTAAAGTGTCTCCCATTGTTGAAATGGTGCGGGTGTCAAGATCCAGAGTGTGTGTGAGGTTGGACAGCACCATGGCTAAATGTGGCCGCCAATCCCCCCATTTCTCATCCCCACAACACTGGAAAAAAAGATACATATGTATCAAACATTGCATAAATT
>CAIGQW010000399.1:1922672-1942672 GCA_903798125.1 Danio choprae | reverse complement strand
ACTAAGCCGAAATGAAAATGAATGAATGAATGAATAGGCATATAAACAAAGGACTGTGTATGTGCTTTCTGCCATATCTGTTTCTTTGGACTTGAGGGCTTGTCACAAAAATGAAGTAAAATTCAACATTATGTTTAAATAATAAATAATATTTCAAGAGTTCACACTTAGCTGATGATTGATAAGTAAACGCGTGTTTGGCATGATTTCTTGGGAGAGAGTCCTGAGCTCGGAGGATCCTCGAGCCTGGGGCTCCCTCCCGTTTCATTGGGAGAGAGGGGAGTCTAAGCTCAGGTAGGTTTCAAGAACTCTTGCTGTATTATGCTAGGAAAGAGGGGAAGGAGTCGGGGTAGATGGGGGGATTTTTCAAGACGAAGATATCTAAAGTAAGAAAATCCGGCTATTTATGTGCATTTGGATTCATCTGATTGATATATCATGTGACCAGCCGTGGTCAATCATAAGCACATGATCCTCTCGAAATTAGTTTATAAATAAACTTCCCCAAGGCTATAATAAAGGCTTGACGAATCAAAGACAAACCATGAAGTCCAATCAGTGAGTGAATGCGGGGAGCCAAAATCTTTTTGTTTCATCGATGCTGAAATGCATTGGATGATGCCTATTTGGAAATGAATGGTGAACAATTAATTCGTGCAGGTTAAGCCACTGAAAATAAATGTTTGTTTTGGTAATCTTCAATCAAATTTGACCATTTGCTTTTGCATTTGGAGTGGTGGCCCTTCTCTGTTGATGTCAGTTTGACAGCTTCAGCCACAATATTCTTAACCATGCCCCTCTTACCTTTAGCTTGCTATGAGGGAATGATGCGCAAAAGGAAAGCTCCGCTCCCTACTTAACATTCTGTTTCAGTTGGAAGTACATGACATACTGAAATAAGTCTCAGCAACTTCCAGCTCATGTGGACTTTAATGCTGGCGAATTCTGGAGCAGTGTAAATAAACGGCACAACCAGTAAATACTAAAATAAAAAAGCACTAGTGTAGCCATAGCCTTAGCTAGGCCTACCAAACACTCACCCCATTCTGGCGACACAGCAGCACAATGAACTCCCAGATGAGGTAGGCGGAGTCTTTGTCGATGAGGTCATCATTTCGCAAACACTCTTGGGCTTTGTTCTGAGCAAACTTCATGACATCCACCTTATGAGTCTCCTCTCTGTGGACACACACACACACACACACACACACACATACGCAAGATGATGACTGGATTGTTTAACAGTGTACGTGGCTCTTACAGGGTCAGATTATATACGTGCAAGTTTTTATTTGGTAAAGGAAGGGTGAGTCTTACTTGACCAGCGGGCCTGGGAATGAACGCATGTCTGACTGCTCTGAAGAATCCTGCAGAAGCGTCTGGAAAAACATCACAGCCAAGATATCAGACGCAAGTAATGTAACTGAAATCATTGTGATACAATTTATAACTAATTAAAAAAAGCAAAACTGCATATTCGAACATTGAGAGGCATTATGGTAAAAATGTACCTAGATATAAACATATGCTGCACAGCACAACGTTTTGTAAGAGTAATGATTTTGAATGCAGGTAGTTTAGTAAGACCTAGTTTTTCAACAGAATAAAATCATTATAGTTTGAGATATAACAGTGTATTTTTTTACCTCCATACTGTGGATTTCCACTAGTGTGGGCTGACCAGCAGAGGGCAGATTGGGTTGGACGAGGATCAGCTGACCAGCCGGACCAAAACGAGCACAACGATGAGGAATAGAAAACTTCTCAGGGGTCAACGGTCTTGGAGGAGCTGTGAAGGGAAAGGGAGGGAGGAAAAAATTGGAGAAGAAGATGGTTATAATTATTTCACTTCCTGACAAATGTTAGTTCAACAAAATGAAGAGCACTTTTTGTGTTTATTTCTTACAGAGAATGCAGGGCCACAGTAATGCCACAAAAGTCACCAAAACTATTTAAATAAAATAAACATATGCTTCCCTTTTTAAATAAATACTATATTTGAAAAGAAATACTGTATTTAACCCTTTAACTGCAGTGTTATTGTCAACGAAAATGGCTTGGCAAACAGAAACTTGACAGATCTGCTGCACCAGTAGCGGGGCTGAATGAGCACACTCCGAATTCGTCTCACCTTTTTTGTCAACAATAACGCGCTGTCCATTCATATCATGAGCATGCATTCATAGTTTTCACTCACGTTATTAGGACCTGTGAAGTTTCTGTTTGTATCAAGCTGAAGGCAACAACCGATTTTGGCCTTACTTTCGTTGATATTGCCACTGAAATGAACACTGCTTAACTGCCTTGAAAATTATACATGATATAAACAAATGACATACAGCTTGTCAAGAAAAAATTGTTCCTCTTTTAAAAAAATTGTTCCTCTTTAACAGGTTTTAAAAGATGCATAAGGAATTACTTTAATGCTGTTCTGCAACTTTGTAATAAATCTATTGTATGTATGATTTCTTTTTATTTTATTGTTGTGTGTGTATGTGACTTTGTAATGTAATTTGTGTGTATTCATTCACTTTTACTTATATTTTGGCATTTGTTGTAATGAAATTGTTTTGTTATTGTTTTTATTATCATTATTATTATTATTATTATTATTATTATTATTATTATTATTATTATTAAGGTAGAGGCTTTAAATAAGCCTTTTGGGGTTTTTTGCCTCGTCATGCACATTATGGCTTATTTCTATAGCTTATTTCATATTTCTGTTTAATTTCGATATTTTTTATTAGTAAACAAAGAAAAGATGAGTTCAGGTTTAAACTAAAGAAGAAAAAAAAACATTGCATTATAAAATTAAACATGTACTGAAAATAATACATTCTGTCAACAATACAGTCAAGCAATAAACCTCATAATTCAGGTAAAATAGTATGAATTTTTAAAAAGCATTAAAAAAAAGATAAGAATATTTCTTGATTCTTTGTGGTGGACTCTGCTTATGATCACTGCTTTGTGTTTATCTTGAATACTTACGTTGTTCTGGGGCAGACCAGGTGTTGTCAGCAGAATTATAAGGATCCTGACCATAATTCACAGTATCTGAAGGGTTAGGATACTGGCTGTAGGTGTAATCTGCTGGAAGAGTGGTGCCAGTGGTGTCGTAGGCTGCGCTGACCAAGTCTGGTTGACTCCTGTAAACCTGACTCTGCAGAAGGAAGAAGACACGGTTATGAACATTATGCAGATTTGTTTGTTTGTTTATTTATTGCCACATCAGCAATTTATGGCTATTTCATGGGAATATCGATAAAAACATATTACATAACAATAACAACTTCATTATTCAATAAGAGATGATACAAAATAAATAAAAGATTTAACATTAAACACATTAGATATGATTTTTCAGTTCAACATATGATCAATAACTTAAAATTCTTCCTGTGGATAAATTTTTTAAAAGATCCATCAATGTGCTCTCAGTACAAAAATCTTGTCTAGTAGTCTGTCTAGTATAAACTTTCACTTTCTATTAAAATGTGTTGTATGGTGAGGGAGGCTTGACAGTGGTTGCATGTTGGTGGTGCATCATTCCTCAGTAAATACAAATGAGTCAACCAACACGGCATAAACAGTTTGGTCATGCCTGGTGTTAAATTCAATCTGAAGAGTGTCTTTTCATACATCATTCATTATTAGTACAGTTTTCCCATCCCACTTGCCATTTTTTGCATATATACAAAAGAATTTAAGGTTTCAGATAGGAGGGGAGAATTAAACGTTCTGTCAATTAACATCACGCAGATAAATCCTCACACATTAACCCCTAAAATCACATACATACACACACCTGTTGTGACCGTGAGCTGAAGCTACTGCGTCGACTGTGTGATGAATGCACACTGTGTGCTGATTGTTCACTGTGAACTGAACGACGGTCAAATTCATCAGCATATGGGTCACGTCGCCGAGAGTCATCGTCAAAGCTGGAGTCATAACCAGGGTAATACCGCCATGGATCTTCATACCCTTCCCTTCCCCTAGTAACGATTACCAAGAAAAGTGTTCATATGCAAAAAAATTAAAATAAGAATAATAATAACAGATGTATTCCATAAGTGCATGCGAGAACCTGTTTTGATATTGCTGGTTGTAGTATGCATCTCCTCCTCTGTAACCATCTTGGTTATAATACCATCCATACATCTGATCATAGTATGCTCTGTAGCGTGGATCATAAGCAGCATTGGGATCATACCACCTGCTCCTATCTAAATACACACAAACACCCACAAAATAAGCAAAAAAATATAGAATGCGTAGAAGGCAGATGTTTGTAGCACTGAATAGTCTTTACCTCCGTAGGCATCATACTGTTTCTTATAGTAGTTTGCATAGTATTCATCATAGGCACTACGGCTGGATCTTGAAAATTCTTCTTGATACCCCTGTCTAAGATTAGAGGGAAAAACAAAAACAACATGTTACTGATAACTAAAAAGAAAACAGTTCAAATTCCCTAAGACAAACCAAAACCATTGGTTTCAGAGTAATTTTACACAAGTACACAATACCAAAATTACTAAATGGTATACAGTTCAAGTGCTGTATTAAAAAGCCATTCTGTGAATATAAAGTTTTTGCAGAAAATCAATAATCCTACATTTGGTAAACAGCTAGTAAGCACTGGTATGCAAGCATATCGATGATATCAACTGATTACAACTGATTGTCTATCCATGATAAGAACAATGTGATCAGCAACCAGTAATGTCAGGGGAATAGTACTGAAATTTGCTTTCAAATCAAACCAAGAAATCAAAGTGTAAAAACAAAAACCTCACAGAAATCTCAAATCATTATAAAGTGTGTGAATGTGGTACAAGCCCTCACCTGGAGCTGGGCCTGTCAGAGTATTGGCTGGTTCTAGAGCTTGGCCTCTCTGGTTGGCGTTCAGCCTCCCGATAGCCAGGATTCTGTCCATCATACCATCCATATCGAGGATCTCCTCTACGGTAGGGATCATCCTACAAAATAAAGACATGTTGGTACAAAATGTGGTTCTTTATTTGGAAATTTACTGATCATTACATCATATACCTGATAATAACTTTGAGATCTGGGATCCACAGGGGGGTACTGCGGTGGGTATGATACTCTTCCATCCTGGTACTCTGGGTAGGCTCCTGGGTAGTACCCTGGATAACCCGGACCAGGGGGCATGCCAGGAGGAACCCCATAACCTGATTGACTACCTAGAGATGAAGGAGGCCTTTGAGGTTCTTGAAGTGGTTGGGTGGCAGAGTTTCCAGATTGGGGTGGGTAAGGAGGTGCTTGGGCAGATCCAGGTCCAGTAGGAGGGGCGCCAGGATGTGTTGGAGGGGCCTGTGGAGGAGGCTGGTTTTGAGTTGGAGGTGGATGGGCTGGATGGGAGTTCAAAGTCTGATTATTGTCGAGTTGGTTGCTAGAGGGTATTGGGGGGTTGGAGTTATGCTGATGGGACAGAGAATCAGTGTCAGACTGTCCCCCCTGCTGTGCATCTTTGGTGACCTGCAGGTAAAAGCCAGGTGTGTTATTCACCAAGCCCGCAGGATGGGCTGATTGAGAGACAGCTGGGACTGATGTGACCTGATTTGTGGACTGTGGCTGATGCATAGAAAAATCAAGCAGCTGATAATTTGAAGGTTGATTGTGATTGGTGGAGGCAGCAGCAGAAGGCGGAGCTTGAGCAGCAGAAGGCTGAAGAAATTGGCTATCACCTTTAAGAGACTGGGCCCTTGAGAGGTTTGGTCGGGCTGCCTGACCATCGTTGGCCTCTCTTGTTAGATTCAAGACACCTTGAGCTGAGAAAGAACTGAAGTTTACTGGTGTCTGAGAAAAAAGAGATGGTGGCTGATTTGCTGGAGGAGAATTCTGAGGCATTTGATTGGTCAAAGAAGATTGAGGGAGTGGGTGAACATGTGCTGCTGTCTCTTGAGGACTTGTCAGAACTGATGGTTGTAAGAGGTTTTGGGATGAAACTAAACTGTAATTAGAGGAAGGTGGCGCAATCAAGACAGGCTGGTTCAGAGCCTCTTCTGGGGGTGAGGTCACAAGCAAGGAGGCATATCCCAGACTTGCCTGAGGTGTAGAGTCTGGTGGAATCTCAAGGTTTTCAGAGGGAGGTTGTGGATCTGGCCTAGCTGGATGCAGATCGAGAGGCCCATCCTCTGGTGGCTGAATTACTTCAGATGGATGTGCTGGAACAAATGTTGCAGTCAGAGACGGTGCTGCAGGGGCTAACAGTATGTTAGCACTTAGACTGGCAGTGTCATTTTGAGCCCAGAGTGCAGTCGCAGGACTTTCGATGGGGCGTCGTGCCCCCTGAGCTCGAGTTGAGGGTTTGCGTTCTGGTAAGTAAATGGTCTCCAAGTTGTCTGGAGGATGCTCTAAATTGCCAGGCTGCATGTCACGTCCACCCTTTTCCATGACCACACGTGCACGATCAACTTCAGCAGGTCGAACTCCTACACCATGTGAACGAACAGGCTCAAAGGAGGAATTTGCACTTGCCTGGAACACACCAACTGGTTTAGGTGGACTAGGAGTTGGGAAAGTAGGACTTGTCTCTGCAGCTGGGTTAGAGTCTATCTGTTCAAAGTATCCACCAGTTGAGGGATGCAGTGGAGGGTGATCAGGTGGACGGGGACTCTCCTGTTGGATAAATGTTCCCACTACTCCTTGTTGTCTCCGAGAGACATGGCCCCCACTGTGAGGGCCGTGTCCACTGCTGTGACTGACATTACTGTAGCTGGATGAGACACTTGCAGAGCGGGCAAGGCGAGGAGCAGAGTCTGGTGTCTCCAAGTTAGGACCCCCCTCAAAGGCATTGCTTGGAGGTGGCTCACTAGGCAGAACTTCCTGGTTTGGAACACATTCCAGATTCTCCACTGAATCACACGGCCCTGTCCCAGCTCGTATGTTACCACTGTCGTTCAAATAAGGAGCAGAGAATTCTGTTGTCGAATGGAGAGGTTGATGAATTCCATTTACACGCCCCTCCCCTGTTAGAGTTTCTTCATTTTCAACATCATTTCCCCCAAAGAACATTGACAGAGTTCCAGAGTCACTAGGGACTTCAGAGTAGGGGACATGGTAGGCACGCTGAGATGGATCCTGTGGGTTCTGATTAAACCATGGCTCAGAGGGTCCACCTGACTGACTGAAATAATTATGAGCAGGGAAGTGGGAGTTCTGTTGATGGGTTGCAGCAGAGCCACTCACATTTGGTTGAGCTGACTGAAATTGATTTTGAGATTGTGTCAAAGGTGGGGCTGTGAGAGGAGAAGTTAAAGGGGGTGGGGCTGTGAGGGGAGAGGGTACAGGAGGTGGAGCTATAAGAGGAGAGGGTCCAGGGAGTGGGGCTTGAGCTTGGAAAGGCTGAGATGGGAGATCATTAGTTGGCTGAAAGTAGTTTTGAACAGAAGGTGGTCTGCTTCCATGATCGGGTACCCAGTGTGAAGGTAACGGAGGGGTTGGCTGGGAATTAAAAGGAGTCTGGGACTGAACTGGAGGTGTTGGGGCAGTGGAGGGAGGATGTGATGTACTAGGAAATAAAGGAGGAGCAGGGTTAGGCAATTGTGCAATATAGGGCATTGGTTCTTGGGAACTGAAGTATCCTGGTTCTGCAGGAGGAGGGATGGAGCTTGATCCAGGCCGTGAGGGAACGGGCTGTGGTGTAAAAATTCTTGGTGGTGGGCCAGGTGAGACTGCCTGTACAGTTCCTGGTGGTGGCCCTTGCGGTGGAGCTGTCGGGTTGAACCCTGGCAGGGGAGGACTTTGCATAGGAAGTGGGTTGTTGTTTGTGGGTGGAGTTTGGCTGCTCCCTGCCATGGGTGAAAAATTTTGTCTCCCAAAAGCAAAAGGATCAGTCACTGGCATTGTGGGAGGGGCAGCCGGTGTCATAGCAGCTGCCGCCCCATGTTTGTGGGGTCTGTTTCTTCTGAACGAATTGGGGCCTCCAGATGGAGGTGGAGGTCCACTTGCTCCAGGAGGAGTTGCTCGAGGAGGGGGCTGCATTGTGTACACTCACAGGTCTCCACAGTGTGTACACTAACTGGCAATCTCCCTATAGTAGAGAAAAACAGATGCATGTCATATATCAGGAAAAATATTGCGTTTGGAAACAGGGTTTGGCAATTATAAAATGTAATGCTGTGAGGGTGTCAGCCCAGAGGCCACCTCTATAAAAGAACAAAACTAGCATACAAACAAAACACCTCACCAAATCACAAACAAGACAAGAAATGGTTTTACACAGTATGCCAGTCTATTTTAATGTGTGAAATGATCAATTGCGTCAATGGCATCAATAGGTTTCTCCTTCTGAACATAAAGATCATCACACCATATAACATTCATAACCCTTTTGCAGAGCAGGTTTGAAGACAGCACTACTCTACTATGTTGGCACATGAACAGTCACCATGATAGAAACCTAATACCAAGCACACAGTGGGCAGGGTGCAAGAAATGTGCATTAAGTTAAGTTGAACTTTGAAACCTGTCAAAGATTTTTTAAAGCAGGGGGCGTCTGCAAGTGCATACTTTAATCTACTACCGTGGGGAACAAAATGCAGTTTTTGTTATGAAAAAGCAGCATTTATTATTAAAACAAAACAATGCTCACATTGGAAATGAAAGTTATCTCAAATGACAAACGCTTGAACACCCGTTTTCCATAAACTTTAACATTATTCAGTTTTAAAGGCTTATGCTTAATTTTTCTAGAATAACATACACCCATGTGAAAGTTTGGATTTCTAAAAAGGTATCAAAACTTTTATACTGCAAAGCATTATTCAAATTAGAAGTGAAAGTAAAAAGATTGAAAATGTAATGTCAAATGAATGCAGCTTGAACTTCTTTGATCAAATAACGAACGAGAATAAAAAAAGTAGTCAATAGACAAATTAAAACGATTGCTGAAGAATCACAACACATCATACAATAAACACATAAAATATATAGCTTTTATAAAGGTAGTGTATTTGCATATATGCATGAATTATATTATGGTAGAGTTGAAATATAGACAAAGGACGGCAACTGGTTTAGTTTTGTGTAGCATTACATTACCATTCCATAATTATGTACTTAGAGTAGCAATCAAGTATATGTCCAAACTTCAAACAAATACATACAGCACATCACCAGTGATTCTCTCTTTGCTTGTGTTATTATGGGTTACAAAACACACAGCTGTAAAACTGAACTTGATACAAAGCCTAAGTGTTAATGAGTTAGATTTTAAGCTACTATATAACCGTTTAATTATGTTACCACAAATTGGACTACTATAATTGTAAATTTACAGGACTTTCTGTTTTGGCTGCAGTGATTTCAGCCAAGATGACAGATAACACTCTCATCCCTAGCTAAAAAGTATGTTATACAACAATTGTAATAAAAAGTAAAACAAAAATGCACATATAGCGTAGGAATACTGCAATATGCTGCATTATATCCGGCTATAAGGCGGACACGTTTAGCGCCCCTCACTGGATTTATCATCTGATGTCACATCCTGCTCTTTAATTCCTGTCTCTTTAACTTCATCAGCAAATATGCTTAAAACTGACCTTGTAGCAATGGATTTAAAGCGTACACAAATAACTACATGCTATTCCTGTGAATCGTGCAGCTTAATATGAGCGGACAAAACTGTCAAAACAAAACACTGGATGATCTTACAAGTTGGCAAAAGGCAAAAAGCAGAAGCTAAACACAACAATGTAACTAATCAATGAGGTCAGCGTCTACACGATAACATTTCAGAATGTCACGTGAACAAACACAGAGGAAGAAATATTATAAATGTAAACAGAGGATGCGAGGAATTACAGGTGACAGCTGACTGGGCCACTAGCCGCTAGCATGCTAACAATTCTAGTTAATCCCTCGAACCACAGAACTCTCTGGACACAAACTTACAGCTCTACACTGAATCTCTTACCCGTTATCTTCCAGTCGAGATGCCTAAATACAAACAAAACTCGATACGAGCGCTGCTGGAGTTTAGTTTCTCAGAAAAGTGCAGGACACCGCGGCTGACACTTGTCCGCCATCTTGGCCGAGCGCGTCCTGCTTGGCGACGTGTACATGTGACGTAACCGATGGTTCCTATTTGGCCACGCCCCGTGTATGATATAAAATAAAATACTTCATGGTCTGTCTCCACAATCGGCTCAGAAGCGTAACGTATTTTTTGTTGAAATGTAGTGTTAATAGTTATTATGGTTTTGTACGTTTAGTCTATTGTTGGTATAAAATCAAGTAAACGCTCATCAAACTGGCCTACAGCTCAGTGCCGCCCCCTCTTGATCTCAGTGTGTAGTTGACACATAAACAAAATTGAGCAAGCGGTCCAAGGTTTATTCTCTGAAATGCATTAGAAATCTAGGACATTAGGCAGTTTCTGTGCAGTACTGCTCAAATAATTAAAAATATATCGTTTATTTTATTAATTTAACCATACAGCATAACCAATGTAATTAATATGCTATGATTTATTGATCAAAACGGAATTAAGACGCCACTTTTGATCAAATGGTTACATAATATACTGAACAAATAACTGGAAAACATTGGAAATATTCCAACTTTATGCAATTTTGTAATTGAGCATAAATTGGATGTGGGTGATTTTGTTAAGGGGCGTCACGGTGGCGCAGTGGTTAGCACTGTCGCCTCACAGCAAGAAGGTCGCTGGTTTGAGCCTCGCCTGGGTCAGTTGGCGTTTCTGTGTGGAGTTTGCATGTTCTCCCCGTGTTCGCGTGGGTTTCCTCCGGGTGCTCCGGTTTCCTCCACAAGTCCAAAGACAAGCGGTATAGGTCAATTGGATAAGCAGAAATTGTTCATAGTGTATGAGTGTGTATGGGTGTTTCCCAGTGATGGGTTGCAGCTGGAAGGGCATCCGCTGCGTAAAACATATGCTGGATAAGTTGGCGGTTCATTCCGCTGTGGCGACCCCCGATTAATAAAGGGACTAAGCCGAAAAGAAAATGAATGAATGAATGATTTTGTTAACATGAGTTATATACATGATATAATTAATTGAGTTATGGAGATTTTCTTGCTGTTTTGTTTTCACAATGCAACAATTAAATTTTTTAATTCTTTATGCTTTAGATTTCATGCTTAAATCAGAACAAAAATAATTAGCAATGCGTTAAAATACTCTTGAAGTTCATTTATTTTTAAAATTAAAGTTGCTTTTGTTATAACGTTGAAAAGAAAATTCTGAAAACATAATTGTCCTAATATATTCAATAAATATATTGAATTGAGAATGCATAGATAGAAGACAAAACCAGACAAAAGTAAGAAATGTGCTGCTTGAATAAAAAAATATGAGAAAACATGCAAATAAAATAAAAAACGTGTTGGCGTGGGTTTCCTCCGGGTGCTCTGGTTTTCCCCACAGTCCAAAGACATGCGCTATAGGTGAATCAAATAAACTAAATTGGCCGTAGTCTGTGATTGTGTGTGTGAATGGGTGTGTATGGGTGTTTCCCAGTACTGTGTTGCGGCTGGAAGGGCATTCGCTGCGTAAAACATATGCTAAAATAGTTGGCAGATCATTCTGCTGTGGTGACCTCTGAAAGAGACTAAGCAGAAGGAAAAAGAATGAATGAATGAATGTATTAAATGAAGAATTCTGACAGAAGAACAGACAAATCACGACGATATTAAGAAGTGTGCTGAATAAAACATATTAGAAAACATGCCAATAAAATAAACAAACACAGTAACTGAGAGAAAAAGCACACAACATGTAACGACGTGCCAATTTGTTAAAAAAAAACCATGAAGTACAACATTTTTAAATTAAAGTTACTTTTGTTATAATTATTATTATAAAGATTATTCTGAAAATAATTTACCTTCTGAAATAAATATATTGAATTAAGAATTCATAGATAGAAGAAAAGGCAAAACAAGACAAAAGCAATGTGCTGCATTAATAAAAAATATTAGAAAACATGCTAATAAAACCGGGCAGCATGGTGGAGTAGTGGGTAGTGCTCTCGCCTCACAACAAGAGGCTCACTGGTTCGAGCCTCGGCTGGGTCAGTTGGCATTTCTGTGTGGAGTTTGCATGTTCTCCCTGTGTTTGCATGGGTTTTCCTCCAGGTGCTCCGGTTTCCCCCACAGTCCAAACACATGCGCTATAGGTGAATTGGGTAAGCAAAATTGTTCATAGTGTATAAGTGTGAATAGGTGTGTATGGGTGTTTGGGTTGCAGCTGGAAGGGCATCCGCTGCGAAAAACATATGCTGGATAAGTTGGCGGTTCATTCCGTTGTGGCGACCCCAGATTAATAAAGGGACTAAGCCGAAAAGAAAATGAATGAATGAATGACAGCAACCAATTGAGCAAGTCAATTCAGAATCATACGGTTTTATTTTTGCATTCGTCTTTGATGGAGATACGTTTACAAAATGTATAAAACTAACAGAGGAGCAAAGTGAACTAAAGTGAATGCAGTCCAAACGAAAACACACAAGTAATCAAACACAACATTCTAAAGCTACAATAAATAATGAAGCAATAATGCAGGATTCTCCGAAGGTTTTTTTTGCATAAAGAAACACTCCTGATTCTGGAAGTGTCTTAAATGACTCACACACACACATATATATATACATACGTACATACAATGACATCTACTGTTTTGGTCCAGTAACTGTGATGTGTCAGCGGCACTACATTTGTACAGAGATCTCATGTATATAGTAGTGTATCTGTTTCTGCAACCGTAGTTTTTGGTCACCGTATTGGGGTCTGAATCAACTGTGAATGTATATAAGAATGTACAGCTATGAAAAAAGTTAGTTTATGCCATTTCATTTATCATGAACAAACGATAACAATGAAAACAAAGTAATTCATTGTTAGTTAACTCCTTGTGCATTAACCAATCTAAACTAGCATGGATTTAGATTTTAATAATGCATTAGTAAATGTTGAACATTAACTTACATTAAACCTGCACATTTGGTATGTCTCTTATATTTGACGCACAAGGATCAGTTCATGGATCTCTCTGTTAATTAACTAATGGATCTCATGCATTAACTAATGAAAACGTACTGTAAAGTGTGACCGTTTTGATTGAAGTCTAATTTTAGTTTTATCCTGTAATCTACTGAGCACATTTCTTAACTTTTAAAATAATGATGTCATTTAGACTTTTATTTGCTATAAATAAAAAAGTGCAATGAATTCAGATGTTTATCTTCATTTCAAGACAACACCATGCTAATATTTGTAACTTCAGAAGAGTTGAGAAATCAGCATTAGACCAATTAAGCCGGATTTTCAATCAAAACAAAATTAAAACCTTAGTTATTCTGACCGACAATCTGACCAAAACAATGCTCTAAATGACAATATATTTATTTGAAATGTGAAAGAAATGTTATTAGTAAAACAAAACAAGTATTAAAGGGATAATCCACCCAAAAATTAACAATTCTGTCATTATTTATTCACTCTATACTCGTTTCAAACCTGTTTGGGTATCTTTCTTCTGTTAAACACGAAAGATCATCATTTTGTGAGGAAAAAACATAACCATTGACTTCCACAGTATTTGTTTTTCCTACTAAGGAAGTCAATGGTTACAGGTTTCCATCTTTCTTCAAAATATCCTCTTTTGTGTTCAACGGTAGAAAGAAACTCATAAAGGTTTATAACCACTGAGTAAACCTACATTTTTGGGTGAACAACCCCTTTAAACTATCCCTTTTACTCAAACCCATATCTAATAAATCCAGAGAAACTTTGAATTTGTCAGATGGCCTCTTATTATTATTATTATTATTTTTGTACACTGTATGCATGTATGTGTATAGAGATCTGATTGTAAGCATTTAGTCTATATCGAGGTCGCTGTCTGAATCATTGGGGTGTGTGACTGCGGCGTTGCGAATGGAGGAGTGTGTGTTGGGCTGTGTGTATTTCTCTGGCAGAAGGCCGTATTCCTGCAGCAGCGCTTCCACGTCTGTGGCATAGAAATCGTCTCCGAGCTGATCAGACACACGGACCAGATTCCCCACCAGATCTCCGCCGCGGTAAAGCAGCAGCGCGGGTAAAGCTGAACTGCGGAAGAGAGCGCTGGTGCCCACAGCCGAGCCACGGACCCGGCAGAACTTCACCTGCAGGAGAACACACAGAAATCAGCAACACTTCAGACTCAAACTAGAGCAGGTTGCAAATCCCGGGTTCCACATCTAAGCCAAATGTCAGATTTCCAGACTTTTACATGACTTAAAAAAAACCTGGAAAAAAAGCTGCTGACCTATCCACACTTTTTCCTCAAAAACGACTATTGTCTCATTCACTTCCATGCATTTCAGTCATAAAAACAGTTTGTTACGCTGCTTGATGTTCTAAACTGTATTACTCTTATATTATTTTAATGTGTTGTCATAATCACGCTGTTTTGAAGCACAAGTAATTAATATTACCCTTATTGTTAAATGTTAATCTCTGTATGGTTTGTACTATATTTTCTGTCTATATACATTGTAATTGCTTTGTTGTTATTGCAATCATTTTTTTACAAGTATTTAGTAGTAGTACTGACAACAATACAATTGATTAGTAACAATTTATCTTATTAAAGTCATTATTATCTTATAATTTAATTTTTTATCATCAAAACATAAAAGACAACACAACTGTCAATATTAAACGCTCCAATGCTGAGCTTTTTGATCATCATTATAGTCCCTTAAAGTGCTTTGAAATGTGCATTTTTTATTCGATGTTTGACGTAATCTTAACTGAAACATGAAAAGAGGGTGGGGCATAGAGTAGCTCCACCCCTTTAAAAAAAACAGCCAATAGCGTTTCGATTTATCACAGCTCTGACAGTGAGAGTGGTTGAGCTCAAGCGCATCAAATATGAAGCGCCTTAAAGGGGGCGGGGCATGTCAGATACTAGAGAGCATTTGATTGGTCACGACCTAATGAGCAGTTTATAGTGACAAGAAAAAATATAGGCAGAAGTGACAAACTGCAAACTTTGGATGTTTATATCAGTTTCATATTTTCTAAACGTGAATTTTGTCACTGTTTTGGAGCACACTAGCTTATAGATATCATTCATTCATTCATTTTATTTCAGCTTAGACCCTTTATTAATCTGGGGTCGCCACAACGGAATGAACCGCCAACTTATCCAGCATATGTTTTACGCAGCGGATGCACTTCCAGCCGCAACCCATCACTGGGAAACATCCACACACTCATACACTATGGACAATTTAGCTTACCCAATTTACCTATAGCACGTCTTTGGACTTGTGAGAGAAACCGGAGCACCCGGAGGAAACTCACGCGAACACGGGGAAAACATGCAAACTCCACACAGAAATGCCAACTGACCCAGCCGAGGCTTGAACCAGCGACCTTCTTGCTGTGAGGCAATTGTGCTACCCACTGTGCCACCGCATCGCCCCCTTATAGCTATCCTTAAAACTAACAGACTGAAACTAACATCTAAAAAAACTGGATTTTTATTTCATGGGACCTTTGAAAAGCCTGAACTGAAGACATGTCTTTATGAGTTTTACCATCGGGTACTGCAGTGCCAGGCAGAGCAGACTGCCGTCCATGGCCTGGCAGGCAGGCACCTCAGGCTCATAGATGTGGACCAGCACCAGCGTGCTCTTTCCCTCCTCGTCGACGGCACGCAGAAACTCCTCTCCCGAAGAGATGTCCATCACTTTCTCAAAGCGCTGGCCTCCACACAGCTGCCGCCGCATCTCCTCCATCCGCTGCAGACGATACTGCTGGAGGAACGCTTCATCATCATCATCCTCCTCCTCCTCTTCCTCATCTACACGCAGGTTCAGCTGTATGATGGAGGAGAAAATTTTCTTGCTGATATGATGTGTGAGGAAATATTCAGGGTTAAAGCGATAGCTCTCCAAAAAAATGAACATTTATTCACTCTCTCTGAAATCATCCCATACCTTTAAGTGTTTTTTTTGTTGAACACATGAGGTTATTTTGAAAAATTTTAGAAACCTGTAACCATTGACTTCTATAGTAGGACAAACAAACACTATGCAAGTCAATGGTTACAGGTTTTCAGTATTTTTCAAAATAACCTTGTGTTCAACTGAAAAAAAAAAAAACTCATTCAGGTTTGTGGAGCTTGAGTAAATGACAGGATTCTCTATTTTGTGTGAACTATCCCTTTAATGCTGTTAACAATAGCTACAACCAATGAAAATTATTTTGTTACTTAAATGCTAACTGCATTACACTAAACTAATATATTTCTGGGAATACAAATGTTTTTCTGACTATTCAAATAAAAAATAAATCATTAAATAATAATAACAATAATAATAAATGAAGAAATAAAACTAAATAAAAATGGTAACTAAAGAATTATGTATTATTAATGAAGCTTAAAAAAAATAAATTAATAAAAACTATATTTAAAATTAAATAAAAATACAACTTAAAAACTGAATTAAATAATAGTATAATTATGACAATAAAATGGTAAAATAACTGTACATAATAATTTTCCATAAATCATTCTAAAAAAATCCAATCAAACAATAAGTAATCTTTTAATTTGTAAATAACTTCATTAGCTATATTAACCAAATATAATACCAAAAACAAATTCCCACTTTTATCTTTATTAAATTATTTTTTATTATATTACTAAGATGCCCATGCAAACCTCGTGCAATATCTATCTATCTATCTATCTATCTATCTATCTATCTATCTATCTATCTATCTATCTATCTATCTATCTATCTATCAACAAAAACTGTTCAATTTCCTACAAAAGCAACAACTGTATACTGTGAAAAGTCATATTGTAAGAGTTTGAGTGTTTCTCACTTTGCCTGTGAGTTTATCCTGCAGCTCCTTCTGTTTCTGCTTGTCGGCTTCTTCCTCCAGATGTGATTTGCAGGTCATGCTGAGTTTCTTGATCAGTTTCTCCATCTCTTTCTGCTGCTCGATGCGCTGCTCGTTCTCCAGCTGCTTGTATTTACGCCAGTCATTGATCACTCCCTTCGGCCCTGTGGGGTAAGTGATCAGATGTAGCGCTCAGCAGAGTTACTGTTTACACCTGCTATCAATTACAAAGTAACAGGTTACTGTAATTCAATTGAATGAAAAAAAGCAATGTAAGGGATCACACAATACGATTCAGTTGTCTATGGGAGAAATGACTAGGAATAATAAATGGGAGAAAACTGTCAAACTACTTGCTTTACAAACAAGTGTGTTCATGACTATACCTAAAAAGTGGAATAATATAATAAGAAAACATCAGTTTGCAACATCAAGCAACATGATGAGCTGTTTTAACGTCTAAAAAAATCAATGGAAGTGAATGAGACCAGAAGTCTTGAGCCATAAAGATTCCAATGACTCCAAAAATATGCTCGCCTTAAATGCTGTGAATACATTTAGCATTTCTGCATAAATCAATTCAGAGAAGCAGAGTAACTGTATTTTATTGGTAAAATATGTTATAAAAATATATATTTCAGAATACATCTATTTTTCAATTAAAGGTTACATTTGTCAGACAATTGCACATGCTCAAGGAACAATGAATGAAAGTGAATACTAAAATATAGTATTATTGTAAAGTGTGAAAAAATCGTAGATATATCATGTTTATTCGTACCAGTGTTGACTGAACTGCCGTCTGCACTGTAGTCGAGCTCCACATCCAGCACCTCCTGGTCACGGATGGTTTTGTGTGCATTCTCGTCTTCCTCATGGTCGCTCTCTTCATCCTCACTGCTGCTGTAGTAATACTGCAGCTTCTCCCCCAGAATCTTATCATCCAGCGTCGTCATGATGCCACACTGAGACACATTTGGAGAGTTAGTGGTAGTACAATTTATACAAGTTCATATTTTTATGAGTTTCATACATCAAACCACAGTAAAGCATTAAAACAAGCGGTTTTTAGTTACACAGACCGCAAAAAATATGAAGGATGAACTGGTTACTATTAGTAAATGCTTATATTTATTTTCATTTATAAACATTGCACGTTATATTGCATGCTAATATATGATGATCATTTCTTTAGCTTCTTAATAAAACGAAATAATTTAAAAAGTCTTCTTAAAAAAATATTTACTAATGCATTATGTATGAACAGCAAATAATTGTATTTATCCACAGCATTTATTCATCTATCAAGTTTAATGGTGCTTATAAAAATGCATGCATGTAAAACTGCATAAATAAATAAGCAATATAGAAATAAATAACCAATAGATTTGTTCTACTTGATTGATTCATAACCTATTCTCACCTTTACTATATATAAACAATAACTGATCCAATAAAAATTCACTATATTTCAAATGATTTAAAACTTGCTGATGAATGGAAAAAACCTTGTGGTTTGAAGGATAGTGGCAAACTATAAAGATTTTAAATGACAACTAACAAGTAATTTTGGGCTGTATCCTTAAATATCTTTTTAACATCTTTTAACGATGATTCTTCTAAGTATGACGACCTACCCTAACGTACAGAGAAAATTAATTATAATAGTACATTTATTTTATTATAATATCACTAATATTATACCCGGATAGTGGGTAAAAAAGCTGATCCTTTATTAAATAAAATAAAATAAAAAATCGTAAAGTACTAATGTGTGTATTAATACTAGTATTGGTTTTGGATAGATTCATATCATATTTGTGTTCAAACCATCCCTCCTCTCATCCTTTTAGACTTATTTTTAAATTCTGGATCATTTAAACAACCATAAAACTACACAAATCATACACTAACACATCTTTTTTGCTGCCCATCATGTGTTGGCTGTTCCCTCATGAAATGCAAATCTAGTTCAAAACACCTCATGAGGAAACAGACTGGGGCAGCTGAGAAATCCTATTAGCCCTTATTCCTCTTTGGAGCTGATCTCTACGAGTAATAGCTAAAAATGGCTGTTATAAATTCTATTTTAAGCATATAACACTTCATTGTGAATACTTAGGTTTCTATATTAAACATTTTAAGAAATACGTATAGATTTAACCCGACCAAAACAAACAGATACTAGCTAACCTGTCAAACATGCTACCTTGCTAACGTTATATGCACCATATGTTTAAAAAGTACCATAATAGCTAAATGAATATAATATAGTGTTAATTTGTAAGATCTGATCATTAATATCTACATCAAATAAAACAATAAATATGAGATTAGCAAAGTGAGATTGTTAGCATGCTAACGTTATTTTGAAATGCTAGCACACCAGCTTGCCGGTTAACGAAGCAAAACACGTCACCACTAACAAAACAGGATATATTCATTATAAATAAGTGATGTTTAATTATTTTAAAGTATTTATTTATGGCGACCCGAGTGAATCTTACCTATTTAGGACTCCTTTGTCGCCGTTAATCCCTGAAACAGTCACTTCAGATTCTACCGCACAATAGCGCGGCTTGACCAATCATGGCGAAGAATAGATGACTGACAGGAATATACGCCAATGAGAGCTTGAAACGATTGACAGAAGGCGTTTCAAATATATTCGTCTACACATTTAGTTATTTTTTTTGCATTTAAATAATAATCTGCATTTAAAATGTGCATGGGCCTCATATATGTATATATGCATGCGTCCTATGAATGTATGTATGTATGTAAGTATATGTGTGTCTATATATAAATATAAAATAGTAAAATAAAAATATAATGACATTTATACTTTAGAAACAGTTTGCAAATCGCTTAAATAAGCATCGCAATCAGCCAAAAAACAACTTCTTGAACGGTCTTTTCTTTAATGTAACAAAAACATAATTTTTTACCATTTCTGCAATATGTGTATCAAAACCTACAAAATACATCATGTATCAAAATAAAACACTATATTTGTATGTATGCATGTAGCCTATGTATGTATGTGTGTGTGTATGTGTGTGTGTGTGTGTGTGTGTGTGTGTGTGTGTGTGTGTGTGTGT
>CAIGQW010000399.1:1853825-1879373 GCA_903798125.1 Danio choprae | reverse complement strand
TATATATATATATTTACAAAGCAGTCATTTAAGAGTAGCTGGTGGTTTTTAAGATAATTTAGAATGAGTAAATAAATGATTAATAAACTATTCAATTGAACATTTATATATCTTAAATGTTGAGATCCTATATAGGACCTCAATACATTACAGATATGCTCACTGAATACAAACCTAACAGATCACTCAGATCATTAGGGTCATATAAACTAGAAATTCCAAGAGTTCAGTCAAAGCAGGGTGAATCGGCCTTCAGCTACTAACAGCGCCCCCTGCTGCTGGAATCAGCTTCCAGAAATGATCAGATGTGCTCCAACATTAGGCACATTCAAATCCAGACTGAAAACACATCTGTTTAGCTGTGCCTTTACTGAATGAGCACTGTGCTACGTCCCACAGATCACACTATTATGCCTTTCTTTTCTTTTTCATTCTTTTATAACCTGTTTTAACACATTTTAATCTGTTTTTATATTATTTTTAAAAAAATTGTTATACTTGTCTCTTTTATTCCTGTTTATGTAAAGCACTTTGAATTGCCACTGTGTATGAAATGTGCTATATAAATAAACTTACCTTGCCTTATCTTATTATTCAGACATATATTAATAGTTACTTTGTATGTTAATAAATGCTTTATTAACACAACTTCATGCAGCTTTGTGACCTAATCTAAAGTGAGGATGATTTATGCTTTATAAATCTCTTATAAATGACTATTAAAGGCTCAGTTATATTCCAAAAAGAAAAAAGGGAAGGAGTTTCATAACAAATATATACAGTTGAGCCCTCATGTGCAATTTATTTTATTATTTTCAGATATTTCTCAAGTGATGGAGGTCAATATTATAATATTTTTTTTTGATAGACTACAGAACAAACCACTGTTAAAATAAGTGGCGGTTCTAGATTAAATTGCATCCTGGGCATAACTGTATGTGCAACTCAAGGCCACAAGAGGAAGCTGTTGGTGTAAGTTCACACAGACTTTTTATGGCAGACATTTTTGTCATTGTGTTTCTCACTCATCATTTTGTTTGTAATAAAACTATTATTTCATTACAGAAAATGCTTAATTTTTTTCTACTTTGTAGCTGTGAGATGATACATATGTGATGCGGAGTTATGCAACTCTCATTGTTCATTTCTACTTATTTATAAATCATTCATTCATTTTCCTTTGGCTTAGTCCCTTATTTATCAGGGGTCGCCACAGTGGAATGAACCACCAACTATTTTGGCATATGTTTTACGGAGTGGATGTCCTTCCAGCTGCAACTTAGTACTGGGAATCACCCATACACTCTCACATTTTCACACACACAATTATACACTACGATCAATTTAGTTCATCCAATTCACTTATAGCGCATGTGTTTGGACTGTGGGGGAAACCGGAGCACCCGGAGGACTGGTCCAGCTGGGACTCGAACCAGCGACCTTCTTGCTTTGAGGCGACGGTGCTAACCACTAACCATCGAATTTATTTTTATACATTTTATAAATTATTCAAATTTATCAAGTTTATAAATCAAATTTGCAATAAAATATTATATATTTTTCTGAATCATTCATGTTTTTAGGTAAACCTTGTTTTTAAAGCAACCCAGGCTCATTCTGAAAACGTACTACTATATACATTTCTGGAGAGTGCCAAATACGTCCCCAGGAGCTACGAGTTTTTGCAGTTTTTGTTTTCGCGAATCCACCAGAGGCCGCTGTGTACTTTTTGAGATCACAAATTTCTCTCGTGAGTGCCATTAGCGCCTGCTCTTTCTTGCGTAAATCCACCAGAGGCCTGTCGACTGACTGTTTGACTGACTGACTGACCCACCCTCCGCCTTCCCTAAACCCAACCAATAGTGTTTTAAAAAGAACCGATTGACCAGTGCCCACTCACTTTCCTAAACCCAGCCGACAGTTTTGAAAAGCAATCCAGAAAAAGAAAAGCCCCCTGATTTTTACCACGTTTTCAGATTTTACCACATTCTCACCCTGTTATTTATTTATTCATTCATTCATTTTCTTTTCGGCCCTTTATTAATCTGGGGTCGCCACAGCTGAATGAACCGCAGACTTATCCAGCATATGTTTTATGTAGCGGATGCCCTTCCAGCTGCAACCCATCACTGGGAAACACCCATACACACTCATACACTACGGAAAATTTAGTTTACCCAATTCACCTATAGCGCATGTCTTTGGACTGTGGGGGAAACTGGAGCACCCGGAGGAAACCCACGCCAACACAGGGAGAACATGCAAATGTAACGGAGGCCAGCTAGTAAGTGCTGTGCAGGTAAAACCTCACTGCTCTGACCTCTAATGGTGCTTTAGCGACAGACGCTAGAGGTCATGGTCTTTAGCCTCCTTGGTAGAGCTACCGACTCCCATGCGGAAGGTTGCCGGCGGGGCTACGTTGGTGCCGTGACCCGGATGGAAGTGAGGTTTAGGGGGGGGAGTGTAACGGAGACAAGCTAGTAAGTGCTGTGCAGGTAAAACCTCACTCCTCTGACCTCTAAAGGTGCTCTAGCGACAGACGCTAGAGGCCATGGTCTTTAGCCTCCTTGGACCGGCGGAGTTACACAAACTCCACACAGAAATGCCAACTTATCCATCTGAAGCTCGAACCAGCGACCTTCTTGCTGTGAAGCAATCATGCTACCCACTGCGCCACCGTGACGCCCCTGTTATTTACTTGTTTTTTTTATTTTTTGGCTTCTGTTTTTGTCTTACCTGCTTTCTGGAACCGTTCTTCACCGGACTCAAACCCTGTCGTCGTGGTCAACTCCTCTCTGCATCTCAAGACCGCCGACATACATAGCGAGCTACTGGACAAACTGGTAACAGCCAGAAAGCCGTCCACGTGGAGGTAATCGGCCAGCTTGTAAGCGTGAAAAGGAACAGCGTCATACCGCCCCGTAGCGTTTGTTTTAAAGATGAAATGCAGCCACACATAGCTCTGGCTACATAATTTGCGATCTCCAGAAATATTATAGGGCTACGTTTTCAGAATGAGCCTGTGTTGTTTTAAAGTGAGTGTTCAAATCTGTGCTGCCGACTGCCTAAAGGGATTTCTTGATTTTAGTGTTTTGAAGGCTCACCTGAGTCCCCCCCCCCCTTCCCCCCACGCATACATATTGGTAATTTTTTATGTATTTCATACTGTCAAACATAATATTATAAATTTTAATGTGACATTAAGGAATTGACACCACTTACAATTAACAAAAGCTTGAGTTAAATTGAATGAAATTGATTTAGTTACTAATGTTAACTTTCGGAACCTTATAACTCAGTGTTAGCATACAATGGCCCTATAAATAGCCCTATAAATGGCCCTATAAAAACTCTTCAATCGATATTTAAGCACATCGTAGACCGGATTAACTAGTGAAAATCTTTGAACTATTAAGCTGATTATAACCACCTTATGAAAACCCCTGAAAATACAATGTGAATACTCTTAAAAAGCACTGCAAAACGGAAAGTATTTTGAAGTGCCCATGATATCAATATAACGCATGTTCATTTTCATAATAAATGTTAGATTATTGAACATCGGCTTATGTCTAGAGATAATCTTTATGATGTGACATACAAGCTGCATGCAGTACGACAACAGGAAATATCAATGATTTGAGGTTTCCCCTAATAATCCCACCCCTTGACAAAAACAGGCATTAAAAAGGAAAAGAAGCAGTAGTTTATCATTCTGTTCCTGACACATGATGGACCTGAGAGTGTCTGCTGTTCTTCTTCTGGTTTTTCTCACTGGAGGTAAAAAAAAAAAAATCAAACAAGCATTTAATAATGTGTATATTTCACATTACATTATAGCATTTAATAAATTATGTATACGTTTTGTTTCAATACATATTGGTCACTCTGAATTTAAGGAAACCCACTCAAGTGCTACTCGTGCTTTTCTCTGACGGATACTTGTGATGGAGAAGAGGAGACGTGTCCAGCGGGATTCTCCAAATGTATAAGTGCAACAGTGCATGGATCCATAAGTAAGTCCATAATAATGTGGAAATCCACTGTAATAGTTGACTGAAGGTTTTACATTATACATAATGTAGTCTATTAGCAGATGCTTTTGTCCAAAGCTACTTAAATTGAGGAGGCATTCAGAGATTCAACATGAAGAGGCAACACACAAAAGAAGGGCTAATTATACAAAGAAACTGTTAGTGTTTAGAGAAATAAGTAGGAGGATTTTTCTTCTGTTACTTTTTTTAATTAAGTGCACAAGTGCTTGCGGAACAAATTATACTGCATCTTTCATATTTTAAAATCGCTTCATTATCATGTCATATAAAATCATGTGTGCTTATTTACAGGATCCATTAAGCTGGCTAGCACAAATAAACAGTGTAGACGTGAGTGTGAACCTGGGACTGAAAAACTACCAACGGGAGGCACAGTAATCGTCAAGTGCTGCGACACTGACCTCTGCAATGTTGGAAAACTAGAAGCTGAAGGCCCTGACCTCGCAAATGCTGCAGGTATTGTGCTTTATTAGACCACAAAGCCCACTGATTTAATACACAGTATACAGTGCTCAGCATAACTGAGTACACCCCATTTTGAAAATGAATATTTTTATCCATTTCTCAGTGAATATAGGCAATGTGTTTTAGTGCATTTAAACAAAACAGATTTATTAAACATATATTTATTAAAACATATTTACCATAGTCAACATATCCAACATAGTCACCAAACATATTTAGAAATTGAAATTGAATACAATTAAATTCAAGCAAAATATTGCAAAACAAATTACAAACTACAAAATTTCAACAAAAATTGTACATTTTTTTCCTTCTCTTGATTTTTCTTCTTTTTAAATTTGTATTTAATATTTTTTAAAAACATATACATTTGGCTGTACTAGTTTTTGGACTGTTATCGTAAGTTATTTTGTAAGGTTAGCTCCAGATTTGGCTTCAGTACTGACTAATATGCACATTAGATATATATACATATATATGTTTGCCCTTTTGCCTTCACTCTGCTGTCCAGCTCACCCCAAACCATCTCAATTGGGTTTAGGTCCGGTGACTGTGGAGATCACTCTCCATTATTAAATATTTATAAAAAAAAATTAATAACTGCTTTTTTATTGTATGTAGTTTCAAATGAAATGATCACTCCAGTCATTATTGCTTTTATTAGTATTACCATTAATAATAATAATAATAATAATAATAATAATAATAAGAATAATAACAATAATAATAATATTTAATATTAGAGTGATTTGTGAAGGATCATGTGACTCTGAAGACTGGAGTAATGAAGCTGAAAATTCATTATTAAAATCACTGGAATAAATGAATATATTAAATGATAAACTACTTTTGATCAGTTATTTTATAGTGCTATAACATTTCACACTTTTACAATTTGTACTGTATTTGTGATGAAATAAATGCAGCCTTTGGTGAGCAGGAGAAGCTTATTTTAAAACATTTAAAAATCCTACTGACCCCAATCTTTTGACCGGTAGCGTATACATGCATGTCTTTCTTTTAATCTTTTTAACGAAGTGCACAAGTGCTTGCAGAACAAATTATACTGGATCTTTCATATTTCAAAATTGTTTCATTATCCTGTCATATAATATTGTATGTGCTCATTTACAGGATCCATAAAGCTGGCTGACACAACTAAACAAACTGGAGGCCCTGACCTCGCAAATGCTGCAGGTATTGTGCTTATTAAGCCACATAGAACACTGATTTAATACACAGTGAATTCAAAATGAGGAGATAAAAGAAATAATCACAGACTGAAGCAAACACAGGTGACTGTCCATGAGAACTGAGCTAAATATTATTTTAATAATAGCAAAATAGGACAAAACAGAGCAGCATCTGTTGCAGTTGTGTTTTAGTGATAACGATGGACTTGTCTTATTCATACGTTTCTCCTTTTCATATGGTTGAGTTTGTTATCGCTCTATTTGTATGAACAATCAATTGTTTTTATGTTTGCCTAATATTGTTTGCATTGTTTGATTTGAATTCCCTCTCTGAAAGGTTTAGACGGTAATCTGACGTCTGCCTATAATGATTGGTTGCAGTGATATTGCTTTTAGAAAACTGTGATGAAACTGAGGAACAATGAATATGTAATTATTAATGAGTATTATTATTATTATATTTAATCCTAAATTACTCACTGTCTTCTTCAGATGGGATGTATAAGGGAAGTGTCGTCCTGCTGTTGTCTCCTCTGCTCTTCTACTTTCTGTTTCACTGAGTCCAACTGCAGGAGAAAAAAACAACACAGCAAACATAATTGTACCATGATTTGAGTATCAAAATGTGTATTTCAATAAAGAGATTTGAATCAAAACGTTGCATTATTTTATGACCAGTTCAATCAAGGTACATTATTATATCCAAACCCATCCATCCATCTATATACAGTCAAGATCAGGCTTGACTGTATATATATATATATATATATATATATATACTGCATAAACATTTTTACATACATGTACACTGCATATACATAATTACATACATGTATATATGTGCTATATATGTGCATGTAATTCACTTTTTGGGTTGGTTTTTTTTCCTTTTGTAAGATGATTTTCTAAAAACTAAAATGTCTTTCCTGCTAATAAAAACATATAAACACAATGACTATAATCCACAGATGCTCATATTTAAGTTGAAGGTGCTAACCTATAAAATGAACATGTTTATATTTTTACTCATTGACACCCAAGAAAATCCAATATTACTCATTCACTCATCAGACCATAGCCTGACGCATACAATGTAGTCTATAGAAATGAGTCATTTTTGTGACGAATATAAACGATGTACGGTTCAACGAAAACTAAAACTGAGATCATCCTAACAATACATGCATTGTTTATGCTAGTAAATACATGAATTAATATTAACTAATAGAGTTTTTTAAAGCAAAAAAGCCAAAAAAGTTTGTCGTTCCTTTGATGTATTGAAATGAAAAAAATTCCAAAGATTTAATTAGTAGTAAAAAACAAAAGAGTGTGTGGGGGTGGACCACTTTAGTCTTTAGAAGATTTTAGTTGTGCATTGGAAATGAAATAAATGTATATTATTATACTATATATACTGTATGAGTTGTGTCAGGCTATGCTGCTTTTGCTCTTACTCAATTTAAGTCCACAAAATTGCCCACTTAGGAGACAATAAAGTATACAACAACAACATAAATTCTTCTTTCTTAGTTGAACCGTGCAACAATACTATCAGTGCACATTTACAGAGGAGACCTACAGAAAGTCTGATGCTTATCTCAACTCTGATAACCCCAGACACTCATTTCCAAAGAACACACACACATACCCCCACATCTACCACAAAAGACCACGTAAACCATCATTGTCTATCTTACGGTGTCCATTGTCAAATGTGCATAATGTGATCCCCAAAAATATATATTGAGAGTGAATAAATGCATTAAAAGCAGAAATTCTCCTTTCTAATTTGATCTGTGCAGCACCTCCTGTGCACATTTACAGTGTTTAACACATGCAGAGGAGACCTACAGAAAGTGTCAGACTCATCTCATCTCTACTCTGACAACCACAGAAACACTTTTCACAAAAACATATACACATCTAACCACAAATCACCATGTACCATCATAAACCACAAAGACTTTGACTCTGAGACACTTCCTTTGCAAATAGCGTCACTTGTAATTGCCTCATGCTTTCTAGGCTTACAATAATTATTAAACCACACACACATCTTTATGTGTTTGGACTATTAAGCTGATTATAACCACTTTATGAAAACCACTGAAAATACAATGTGGATACTCTTAAAAAGCAGTGTAAAACTGTAAATAATAAATAATTATTCGGTTATTTGAAGTGCCCATCAATATTGTCCATGTTCATTATTACAATAAATAATGGATTATTGAATGTCGGCTTATGTCTAGAGACCAAATTTATGATGTGACATACAAGCTGCATGCTGTGCGACAACAGGAAATATCAATGATTTGAGGTTTCCCCTAATAATCCCACCCCTTCACAAAAACAGGCATTAAAAAGAAAAAGAAGCAGTAGTTTATCATTCTGTTCCTGACACATGATGGACCTGAGAGTGTCTGCTGTTCTTCTTCTGGTTTTTCTCACTGGAGGTAAAACAAATCAAACATTTAATAATAATAATAATAATAATAATAATAATAATAATAATAATAATAATAATAATAATAATAATAATAATAATAATAATAATAAGCATTTAATAATGTGTATATTTCACATTTCATTATAGCATTTAATAATATATTCTTTTTTTGCTTCATATCGATCATTCTGAATTGAAGGAAACTCACTCAAGTGCTACTCGTGCTTTTCTCTGACGGATTCTTGTGATGGAGAAGAGGAGACGTGTCCAGCGGGATTCTCCAAATGTATAAGTGCAACAGTGCATAAATCCATAGGTACGTCCATAATAATGTGGAAATCCACTGTAATAATTGACTGAAAGTTTTACATTATACATTTACATCTAGTTTGCTTTCACGCCTAGACGTTTGTTGATTTCTGCACTGACACCTCGAAAGAAAGATCAAAATTCATCAGCTTCGTGATTTGACTGCAGTCTCGGTTCATCTGTTAATTCTCTCTGTAAAGCCTATAATGCAGAATTCTAGCCAACGGTTTTTAAACTCATAATTAATAATGTAAAAGTAAAGCTATTAAATGTCTTACTCCAATTTTAAAATAACTAATTAAATGTTACCACAAAGGCGACACGGTGGCACAGTGGGTAGCGCTGTCGCCTCACAGCAAAAAAAGGTCGCTGGATCGAGCCCCGGCTGGGTCAGTTGGCATTTCTGTGTGGAGTTTGCATGTTCTCCCCATGTTGGCGTGGGTTTCTTCCGGGTGCTCCGGTTTCCCCCACAAGTCCAAACACATGCGCTAAAGGTGAATTGAATAAGCCAAATTGGTTGTAGTGTATGAGTGTGAATGTGAGAGTGTATGGATGTTTCCCAGTGCTAGGTTGCGGCTGGAAGTGCATCCGCTGCGTAATAACATATGCTGAATAAGTTGGTCATTTATTTCGCTGTGGCGACCCCTGATTAATAAAGGGACTAAGCCAAAAAGAAAATGAATGAATGTTACAAAAAATATGGGCAATATACTGATAGATTCAACAGACCGATTTTCACAGCCCTTGACAACTGACATGAGGCTTTGTATGAGAAAATCTTACCTCTGATTTATATTATGAAATTGTGTGTGCTTATTTACAGGATCCATTAAACTGGCTAGCACAACTAAACAATGTGGACGTGAGTGTGAACCTAGGACTGAAAAAATACCAACGGGAGGCACAGCAACCGTCAAGTGCTGTGAGACTGACCTCTGCAATGCTGCAGGTGCTTACCTTTATATTTAATGAATTCAAAAAGAGGAAATGAAAGAAATAATGACAGACTGAAACAAACACAGGTCACTGTCCATGAGAACTGAGCAAAATATCAAATCTGAATAATAGTAATAATAGAGTAAGTACAATAATAGACTTGTCTTTCATAAATTTCATAAACTAAAATTCATAAGTTTCTCCTTTTCATATGGCTGAGTTTATTATCGCTCTATTCTTATGAACAATCAATGGTTTTTATGTTTGCCTAATATTGTTTGCGTTATTTGATTTGAATTCCCTGTCTGAAAGGTTTAGTCGGTAATCTGACGTCTTGTTCTATGATGATTATTTTATTTAATCCTAAATTACTCGCTGTCTTCTTCAGATGGGATGTATGAGAGAAGTGTCGTCCTGCTGTTGTCTCCGCTGATCTTCTACTTTCTGTTTCACTGAGTCCAACTGCAGGAGAAAAAACAACACAGCAAACATAATTGTATCATGATTTGAGTACCAAAATGTGTATTTCAATAAAGAGATATGAATCAAAATGTTGCATTATGACCAGTTCCATCAAGGTACATTATTATATCCAAATCCATCCAACCATCTATACACAGTCAAGATCAGGCTTGATTGTATATATACTGCATATACATATACATATGCATACTAACCACAAAAGACCATGTACCATCATTAACCACAAAGATCTGCAGACTTTGAAACTTAGACACTTCCATTGCAAATAATGTCACTAGTAATTGCCTCATGCTCTCTATGTTTTAATCACACACACACACACACACACACACACACACACACACACACACACACACACACACACACACACACACACACACACACACACACACACACACACACACACACACACATAAATATATACACAATTGATGTCAAAATTATTCACCCTCCTGTGAATTGATTCTTTTTTAAATATTTCCCACATTATGTTTAACAGAGCAAGGAAGAAAGTGTGATTTGTTTTACTTCGGCGAGAATAAAAGCAGTTTTAATAAAAAATAAGGTTAATATTATTAGCCCCCTTAAGCAATATATTTTTAGATTGTCTACAGAACAAACCACTGTTATACTTGCCTAATTACCTTAACTTCATTTATTCATTTTCTTTTCGGCTTAGTCCCTTTATTAATCTGGGGTCGCCACAGCGGAATGAACCGCCAACTTATCCAACATATGTTTTACGCAGCGGAGGCCCTTCCAGCTGCAACCCATCACTGGGAAACAACCATACACATCCATTCATTACGGACAATTTAGCTTACCCAATTCACCTATACTGCATGTCTTTGGACTTGTGGGGGAAACCAGAGCACCCGGAGGAAACCCACGCCACCACGGGGAGAACATGCAAACTCCACACAGAAACGCCAACTGACCCAGCCGGGGCTCGAACCAGCGACCTTCTTGCTGTGAGGTGATTGTGCTACCCACTGCGCCACCGTGCTGCCAGATATTTGTAATGCTTTTATTAATTAGTATTATACTAAAACACAGTTAACACGTTTATGTATCAGTTGTTTGAATAACGTTTATAATTGCATTTAGCATCACCTATCAGGAGGTGGCAGCAGATTTTCTTTTTACAAACTAACAAAATTAGATTTTTTGTTGCATCTGTCACATTAAACACTTTATGAAGACTAAAGCTTTATTTACTCTTTTAAAATCATATCAAGTTGTACTGTAATATTAATAAGAATCCATTATATTTATTATAATAATACGAATTCTTAATAATATTACATATATTATTATTATTTACAGAGTACTAATAACAAAACAGTGCCAATAACAATGCATTTGCATGTGTGTGTGTGTATATATATATAAATATTTCTTGATATTTCACGAGGATGTAAATTTGTGCTAATGATATATTGCCTCAAATGAAAACGTGCATGTAAATGGGACATACAGTATATGTGCATATATTATATTTCCGTAAGGGCACATCAAAAAATCAGTTAGAAGAATGTACTTTATAAATACAAAGGGATTATTTGTCTTGATTTTTATTGGTGTTGAAAAATATCTTTGAAAGAATTTGTCTTATAAAGCTGCCTGCAACAAATATGCCCATACGTCTGAGATCTCTTTTTACAGACACAAAGCAGAGCTACAGAAATCCCCACAACGATTCCTTAAAAACAAATCTCAACAATGCAGGATACTGACGTGTGGAAAGCAATTTAGGACTTACATCTCAAATAACTTCTCATTTCTGTAACATTTAACTGAGGTCTAGCTGTAACTTTTGTTAAGCTCTCTACATGTTGACCCGTTTTCTATTTCTGTTAGTACCAGTTTGATGCTTCAGAAAAGTGATGTAGTTTACCAATCTCTGCCCTCTCATGGTGTCTGCTGCTGCAAAGCAACCGTGAGCCAATGGTTACTGGTTTCAAACATTTTCAAAATATTGTATTTTGTGAGGATGAGAGGAACCCATAAAGGTTTAGATGCCAATCATTCTAGGGTGAGCAAATTGTGAATAAATGTTTTTTTTTTTCATGTAAATGAAATTTTGAATTTCTTTTCCTTAAGTTTGTCCACAGAATTCTCGTCCCACCACCAAGCCTTCGCTCACTTTATTTGGTGCAAGGCCATGAGTGGCACAGTCCTTGCAACAGCCATGTCTCACTGTTCTTGAGAAAATGAAATTTACTGTCCTGTTCAAAGAGGATGTGTTTTATAACTCACTAGATGTGTAGGTGGGAGTTACACAGCAGGGAAAATGTAAAAAGTGAGAAGTCTTGATGGCTCTGTGGGTCTCCTCTATCAAATCTGATCTGTATTTTCTATTGGATTAAAGTCAGGTGATTGGCTGGGCCATTCTACAGCTTGATTTTCTATCTCTGAAAGCATTTTAGAGTTTCCTTGGCTGTTTTGGATCATTGTCTTGCTAAAATGTGCACGCTGGTTTCATCTTCATCATCCTGCTAATGTAGATGTTGGACTGAAGCAGCTGATATTCATTTACACTGAGGAAGGGCAGAGGGTTGCTTAAGAACTACTGAGAGATTTCAGCTGCTGTCTGGGCTTTCACTGCCTTTCTACACCTCCCTTTCTTCATGTGTTCAATACTTTTTCCCTGTGTCGTTTTATTTTTACACATAACATCTTTTGTACTCTGTAACTTTGGTTGTTATCAACATCCGGGGAACATTTCAAGTCAACAGCACCTTTAGAAATATATTTTCTGAGAAAAATGGTGACGTGTTGTAAGATTTAAAAAATCTCTGATATGACATCTGGACAATACAAACTAGGTATATAAACACAGAGACATTTCCCTTCACACCTCACCGAGTGGGAATGTGGGAAACTCACTCCTCTTCTTTCCTTCATTTACATTTGAAGCCTCTCCCGCACACTCTTCTGTTGACTCAGCCTCCTCTTCATCCAACTCACACAGAATGGTCATCCTAAAATATAAACGTCCTATAACAATGCAAGTGACATTTTCCATCATGTTTGATGTCATTTGAAATGTCTCAGAGTGACTGGTACAATGGTCTCGTTCTCACAGAAATAGACATAATCTAAGTAAACACTTGAAACTTTAGGTATGTTTGACCCACTACAGAAGGGGTGTCATTTGTCATGGCCCTCTACCCAAATTACCCCCTGATTCCCATGGCAGGTGGGTTCCCATTGTTGTTTCAGACATGCTTACTTGGAGAATGTTTTACTATGGGTTGACTATTTAGGGAAAAGCGTCTTGAGGCTCGGCGTGATTCTCTAACCAGATTAGACTGTAGTATAGAGCTCTCTATATTATCTTTGAGAATTTGATGTTCATTCATTAACTTTCCTTCGGCTTAGTCCCTTTATTTTTCAGGGGTCGTCACAGCGGAATGAACTGCCAACTTATCCAGAATATGTTTTACACAGCGGATGCCCTTCCAGCTGCAACCCAGTACTGGAAAACACCAATACACACTCAGATTCATACACACACTCATACACTACGGCCAATTTAATTCATTTAATTCACCTATCGCGCATGTCTTTGGACTGTGGGGCAAACCGGAACACAGGAGGAAACCCACGCCAACACAGAGAGAACATGCAAACTCCACACAGAAATGCCAACTGACCTAGCCGGGACTTGAACCAGTGACCTTTTTGCTGTGAGGCGACGGTGCTAACCACTTGTATAGTTTGTTTTGTTGGCCAGGTCTCTTGTGTCTCTTGATCATTGATCTGACTTCCTGGAAAAATAAAAAATAAATAAAATACTGCTCAAGTCTAGAAAATGTGATAAAACAGTAATAACTTTTCCAGCAACACAATGCAATTTCTGTCTTTCTGTTATGTTTTATGAATGCACAAAGTGTCTAAACCATAAATATTGTGCAACTGTTGTGCATTTACAATTGTACTGTATTTTCAAGAGAGATTTAATGGAAACATCATGTATGTTTTTGCAGCTCACTGATACCCAGATAACCACTAATTCACATTACAACATTCACACACACAAAAAAGGAATTGCTATGAGAGATAAACAGTTATTAATAACATGTAACATTTTTTAAGTGGTTCTGCTTTATGACTGTTAAGTGTACACTGTACAGTAGGTTGCCATTGCCAGCAGGTTAGTTTGTGCCTGATCTTACCGGTCTCTTTTGTAAAGTCTTCTGCACCTTGCTGAAATATAGCAGCTTTGACCTACACCAGTTTCCTGTTTTTTGAGTGCTGTATACAATAAGGTTGTGTTAGGTAATGTTATAAAATGTATTTAGGCAAGGCAAGACAAGGCAAGTTTTTTTATACAGCACATTTCATACACAGTGGTAATTCAAAGTGCTTTACACAAACAGGAATAAAAGCCACAGGTATAAGAAAATAAAAACAACAAAGACTAAAAATGTTTAAAAACAGATAAAAAGAGATTCAAATGTATTAAACAGGTTTTAAAAGAATGAAAAAGAAATGAAAGACATAATAGTACGATCTGTCGGACGTAGCATAGTGCTCATTCCAACATAGACTAATGCTGAAAACGTACCCCTATATACGTTTCTCGAGATTGTGAATTATGACAGTGCTACATACGGCTGCATTTCATCTTTAAAATTAACGATACAGTGCGGTATGACGTCGTTCCTTTTTGCAATTACCTCCGTATTTAAAAAGCACCAATTGACCCACCAACCCACCCACTCACCCACATCCCTAAACCCAACCAATAGTGTTTTCAAAAGCCATCCAGAAAAAGAAAAGCCCTCGCCTGATTTTTACCACATTTTCAAATTTCACCACATTCTCACCCTGTTATTTACTTGTTTTATTTTGGCTTCTGTTTTTGTCTTACCTTCTGGAACTGTTCTTCACCGGACTCAAACCCCGTCGTCGTGGTAAACTCCTCTCTGCATCTCAAGTCAGCCGACGTACATAGCGAGCCAACTGGACAAACCGGTAACAGAGGGAAAGCCATTCACACGTAGGTAAGCGATCAGCTGGTAAGCGCAAAAAGGAACGGGGTCATACTGTCAGGGTTCTGTGTCATGTGTTTTCCCCATGTGCTGTGCTCCATGTGCTTTCTGTGTTTTCCCATATTATGTGCGTTTATGTCACCTGTATGTTCCAACGTGTGATTCCTGTGTTCCTTTTGTGAGTGTTTAGTTTGTAATAAATATTCGCAAATATTCGAAATGCAGCCATACGTACCTCTGGCCACATAATTTGCGATCTCCATAAATGTACATAGGGTTACATTTTCAGAATGAGCCTGTGTTGCAATTATATTAAAACCAATCTGAATTAAACTAAACTGAACAACTCTGAAAACTGGATCTCGAGAACTCCCCTGCTATAAGTAACAAATAAGAAATACTACTGGCTAGTGCTCGTCTATAGTGCCAATTTGGTTTGTTCAATTCACCTATGTTGCATGTTTTTGGACTGTGGGAGGAAACTGGGCGAAACCCACGCGAGCATGGGGAGAACATGTAAACTCCGCACAGAAACATCGGCTCGCTTCGTAAGGACTTGAACCGGTGACGTTTTTGCTGTGAGGCAACAGTGATAAACACTCGGCTGCCGTGCCGCCCTGTCTAGAAAGGAAAGAGTAGTAGGGGTGGAAGGGGGGATTCTTCAAAATGAAGATACTGGGGTAAGTAATTCTGGTTATTTATGGTGACTTAGGAATTGACTGATTGGTGGATGGTGTATTAGCTAATGCTGGACCAGCCGTGTTCAATCATAAGCAAGCGCTCCTCTCGAAATTAGTTTATAAATAAACCACACATTGAGAAATATTTGAAAAATAATACATATTTCACAGGAGGCGTATTAATTTTGACTTTAACTGTACATAATTGTAATATGTATACATAAATAATATATTATATATGCATATGTAATTAGATTATAGGGTCAAACAACAAAAAAATAAATAAGATCAAGAATCTTGGTGTGATTCTGGAGTCAGATATGAGTTTCAGTAGTCATGTCAAAGCAGTAAGTAAATCAGCATACTATCATCTCAAAAACATTGCAAGAATTAGATGCTTTGTTTCCATTGAGGACTTAGAGAAACTTGTTCATGCTTTTATCAGCAGCAGGGTGGATTACTGTAATGGGCTCCTCACTGGCCTTCCCGAAAAGACAGTCAGACAGTTGCAGCTCATCCAGAACGCTGCTGCCAGGATTCTGACCAGTACCAGAAAATCAGAGCACATCACACCTGTCCTCAGGTCTTTACACTGGCTCACAGTCACATTCAAAATATATTTTAAAGCATTATTATTTGTCTATAAATCACTAAATGGCCTAGGACCTCAATACATTACAGACATGCTCACTGAATACAAATCTAACAGATCACTCAGATCATTAGGGTCATATAAACAGAAAATTAAATTCCATATAAAAAGAAATTCCAAGAGTTCAGTCAAAGCAGGGTGAATCGGCCTTCAGCTACTGCACCGCCGCTGCTGGAATCAGCTTCCAGAAATGATCAGATGTGCTCCAACATTAGGCACATTCAAATCAAGACTGAAAACACATCTGTTTAGCTGTGCCTTTACTGAAGGAGCACTGATCGCACTATTATGTCTTTCTTTTTCATTCTTTTATAACCTGTTTTAACACATTTTAATCTGTTTTATTTATTTTTAATCACTTTTATTCTTTGTTTTTATCTTCTTATACTTGTCTCTTCTATTCCTGTTTATGTAAAGCACTTTGAATTGCCACTGTGCATGAAATGTGCTATAAAAATAAACTTGCCTTGCCTATATAAGCATATGTTTACAGGTGAATTCCATATATGGAAAAAACATATTTCTTGATATTTCACGAGGATGTAAATTTGTGCTAATAATAAATTGCTTCAAATAAAAACATACAGTATACATGCATAAATTATATTTCTGTAAGTGCACACCAAAAAAAAAATAGGTTAGAAAATGTACTTTATAAATACAAAGGGACTATTTGTGTTGAATTTGTGCAATTTTGAACTGCCTGCTACAATTATGCCCATATGTCTGAGGTCATGCAAAACAGTTGACTTTATCAGAGTAATAGGCCTGTTTACATGATCTGCTCACATTTTTAAAATAGAAATACAATAAAGTATTGCTTTAAAAACATTATAAATAATAATTATAGGCCATTCAAAAATATGTTCTTACTTCAAAGTATCTTTTTTTTTTTTACTAAAACAAAGCCTAACTACAGAAATCACCACAACACTTCCTTAAAAACAAATCTCACCAATACAGGATACTGAAATGTGGAAACCAGTGTAATCTCAAACAACAGAACGGTTACTAAAAGGGGAACTTCAATGCTATGCGGAAACTTCCACTATGGGGAAATATATGAAAAATGCCACAGCGACTGAACCTTACCACGTCACTGGTGAGAGCTTTGCCAGGCTCCAGCGTGAGCGCACCATCATCCCCAGAGACGCAGCCCTCCAACGTGCCCCCTGGCCCTAACTTACCTGTGAAGCACTTAAAGGCTTATTTATATTTTTCGGGGAGTCGTAAAAATACACCTAGTTAAGTTCTAGGAATTTTAAAGTATGACAGTACGTTGGGAAAGTGTGCAGTCCCAATAGGGAGGACGCTGCGGAAGCCACCTGCTGCCCAATGGGGAGACCTGGTGGCATGAAAACATATGAACTAACCCTGAGAAGGGGGAGTACACATATGAAGGATGGTTAGCGGGGAGGGAAGACACGGGCCCGCCTAAGAGGAGGAACTATGCCATGGCTGAATGAAGCATATGGGATCGCCAGTGGGGATCGCACATAGCAGGCACCTATACCCAGAACCCGGGATGACCAAGTGGGCATGCCAACAACGTAATGGCCCAGGCACCTGACTTCACCACTAAGTCAGATGCTGGGGGCCTTGGAGGAACTCTGTAGTGAAAAAAAAATCGCACGTTTCCCTGTGTTAGAGAGAAAGGCGCAGCAAGTGTGTTTCAACAACATACTGAATTTCCTCACTCACTGGCTTTATCCAACACACATAAGGAAAATCAGCTCCACTCAAAGATATAGACTCTTATGAATGTATTTTCGGTGTCGCCCAGCCTGCAGTTCTACAGATGTCTGTTAGAGAGGTGCCACGTGCTTATGCCCAAGAGGAGGTGATACTCTAGTCGAGTGCGCTCTCACTCCCTGCCTCGTATGAGGGTGCTCTAGCCTGAGTGACGGTGTTAACCTCCGAACTGGTAGGTCACCTAAGTCCTCCGCGCTCCATCTATGGACCACACAGAGGTTCCAGAGATCTGGGCACGGGTGCCAAATGGTGCCTGTCCCAAAGAAGAAGGTGCTTCTTCAAAGAGATATGCCAGGAAGGGGCCATCACGAGGAGAGAGCTGAAATACAGGTAAAGTTGAGCCAGAGAGGTGCAATTATCCTCCCTGACTTTACACAGTATCTGTGCGAATAGGCTCACTGGAAAAATGCATATACGCATGCCCCGGGGCCAGCTGTGTAGCAAGCGAATTCCAGAACGCACCCATAACAACTGGACAGCCGGGGGTGGAGCCTCCATTTTCCCGGGCATGGAACTGCCGTGAGAGCGCATCGGCTGCACGGTTGAGTTCGCCGGGGAAAAAAATGGCACACAGTGATTTCCGCCACGTATGACTCCAGAGCGAGCTGAGACATGCGGTGAGAGCGAATACTCCCCATACAGTTGATATACGCCATCACCGCCGTGCTGTCCGTCCTGACCAGCACGTGTTTCCCCTCTAGCACCAGTAAAAAACGGCCTGCTTAATATGTTCATGCAGCAGTAGCATGTCATTCACTGATGAGGGCTTCAGATTAATAAGATTCTCTGACTTTTAATGTCTGTAACAGACAAAAAAAAATGTTTTCAAAATATGTTCCTTTGTGTTCCAGATTACAACAAAAGTCACGTTTCAATTATTTCAGTTTAAATAGATCTATAGGTTCCTTGTAATTCCTAACAAACATTTCACATTTGCTGTCAAATAAATGACTTGCACTCAGGTTTCTGATTCTAGAAATGCATCCAGGTTCTGTTAAACTTTCATTTTCTCCTACAGACCCTCCCCCCTTTTGAACAGTTATAAAATGAGCTCTGCACAGACTTGTTACTTCATTCTCCTCCTGATCAAAGATGGATCTGCAAATCTCACTCTTTCTTCTGCTCGCATTTGTCACCGCGGGTACAGTACAAAGACAACTAATGTTTATAATGTTAATAATTATGAATACAGATAACTCATGTCTCTCTGTTTCTTCACTAAAGGACACTCTCTCAGATGTTACCAGTGCACAGGAGAGACTTGTGCAGGTCAGACAGTAACAACATGTCCGATTGGAGCTTCCAAGTGTGAGAGTGCAACAGTGGTAACACAAATTGGTAAGTCCAATAATATGGAGGGAATTTTACTGTTGTATTTGATTGTTGGAGATGCTGGTGTTATTTACTGCTGCTGCAGTGGAAATGTAACGTGTCATAGAACTACTGTGTGTTTTCCTGGAAGAATTTATTATTTCAGTTACAAAATATTGTACATATACACTGTAAAGAACATCTGTAAATTAACAGTTTTGTGTATTTCTGCTTTTGAGTTGCTTTATGGGTCCTTGATCTTTCCTCAAACAACTTTTGATGTTGAAAAAGTGACTTTTATTGACATTTTGTCTGGGTTGGTGTTATAAATTATGGTACAAAAACCTTGGAATAAACTGCCAGTACTTTTTCTGTTGTGTACAGACTTAATTATATACATATAACTATATACTCAAATCTACACTCAAAAAATTTATTTTGCTGCTTGTTCAAACTACTTATTTAAAATGAGCTGAAACAACACAATTCTTGTGATTTTTTTGGAGACAACTTAATGTTTTTAATCCGCTTAAATTTGTTAAGTTATAGTAATCAATTGGCGGCACGGTGGCTCAGTGGTTAGCACTGTCACCTCACAGCAAGACGGTCACTGGATCGAGTCCCGGCTGGGCCAGTTGGCTTTTTTGTGTGGAGTTTGCCAAAGACATGCGCAATAGGTAAATTGGATTAACTAAATTGGCCATAGTGTACGAGTGTGTGTTTAACGTGAAAGTACTGGGTTGTGGCTGGAAGGGCATCCACTGTGTGAAACATATGCTGCATAAGTTGGTGGTTCATTCCACTGTGGCGATACTAAATAAAATGAGGGACTACTGAATGAATGAATGAATTAACTTAACTGATTTGTGTTGGGGCAACATGAATAAACTGTGTGGAAGCCTGCATTTTTTACACACTGTAAATAAAGTCACTTTGTTAAACTGTGTGTTGAATTTTCAACGTCGAAAGTCGACAGAGCAGAGATCAACATCCCACAATGCTATTCATAACTGTAAATAAATGGATAAAACATATAGTAACTGTTATTTAACGGATATTTTTACAGTGCATATTTCCAAATTTTAATTGATTTTCAACCAGTCTGTCACAGTATGCTAACAAAAAAAAGGTCTTTGAAAAAATCTTTATGTTTTAAAATACTTTGTCATGTCTGTATCCTTCTTGTTTAGGTGGCCTTACTGCTAAAGTGAAGGCTAAAGTTTGTGCGGCTAGTTGCTCAACTGGGTCCATTGATTTAGGCATAGTAAAGCTGTCTTCAGAGTGCTGTAACAGTGACCAATGTAACATCCAAGATGCTCCAGGTACTATAATTCCCTGGATATATCAACACAACTGTCTTCTCAATAAGTCAATGCCAATTTTACTTTAAAAAACACTCATTCATAAAAAAATTTTAATTAAATTAAATAAAATAAAGAGTATGGCTTTTCAGTGGAGCACTTATTTACAACAGCTTAAGGAGTTCAGAAAATAACAAATACCTTTCTTTTCCTCCTGTAGATCCCAGCACTGGCACTCCCAATGGAAACACATGTTACTCTTGTGATGAGAAGAGCTGTTTAAATGTACTGAAATGTTTAGGCAGTGAAGATCGCTGCATTAAAGCAACAGGTGAGGATCTGGAAAAAGAAGTAATTCATTAAATCTCTGTTTTTGACACCGATCACGGTCTTAGATTAAGCTTTGTTTTCTTTTGGTTTTCCAGGGACGTTCGGAGGAAAGACCACAGTTGTTAAAGGCTGTGTCTCCAAATCTATTTGTGATGGTGCGTCAGTCAGTAGTGTTCAGGGCATCTCCTGTTGTTCAGGGAATCTGTGTAACGGAGCTAAAAGTGTCACTCAGAGCTTCCTGTTCCTCTGTTTTCCTCTGATCGCCTTCATCCTGATGCTCTGAAGACACATTCAGTTTCTACAGTCTAACATGCTCTACACACAATACTGTATACTGTAGAGCTTGCTGACTTGATTTTTTACATCCATTTTTTATGTGACATTCTGATGTAACATTTTATGCAATAAAGTGCTAAATCATATTCTTTTGAAAACATTAAAAGCGCCCATGCTACTGTGACGGTTGGGTTTTATGGTAGGGGGAGGTGTAGGCGATCGTCAACTACGTAGTGACCTTGTACCGCCCACTAAGGTAGCGCCCATGCTACTGTGACGGTTGGGTTTAGGGAAGGGGGAGGTGTAGGCGAACTACATAGTGGACCTGGTCAACTATGTCATTAAGCTGTGGGCTGCAGCGAGGACTGTCTACTTTCTTTGGTCTGCTCAGACAGGCTGATGGCAGCTGATGCACTGAATCTGATGCTCCGAAATTCTAAATATTTAAAATTAGGCACTATCCTTATAAATAAACTGCATAGTTGCAATCTAAACAACTACATTCTCGACTAAAAAAGCCTCAAAAGTACATTATGATGTCCAACAGCAGCAATATTTGTCAAACTGCAGAGTGTATGTATGTGTATGTGGGCAGAGTAATACACAAGGGTGAAGGGGTGAAGAGGCTGTTATTTGCAGAATATCCCATGGCTATCAGCCAATCAGATTCAAGAACCAGACAGAACTGTTGTATAAATAAATATATATGTATAAACCCAGTTAACACTTTTGGATCTTTTGTAAAATATAACAGTGGTTTGATAAAAGTTTATCATTGCATTTAGCATTATTTATCAGCAGGTAGCAGCAGATATTCTTTTATACACTATTAGAAAAACATGAACAAATCTTTTGCATTTGTTCACATTAAATGGAGACTACAGTTTATTTTTACAGTTTTTACAAAATCATAAGTTAAGGCCTCACGGCGTTTCTGTGTGGAGTTTGCATGTTCTTACCGTGTTGGCGTGGGTTTCATCCGGGTGCTCCGGTTTCCCCCATAAATCCAAAGACATGCGCTATAGGTGAATTGGGTAAACTAAATTGTCCGTAGTGTATGTGTGTGAATGAGAGTGTGTGGATGTTTCCCAGTGATGGGTTGCAGCTGGAAGGGCATCCGCTGCGTAAAACATATGCTGGATAAGTTGGCGGTTCATTCCGCTGTGGCGACCCCAGATTAATAAAGGGACTAAGCCGAAAAGAAAATGAATGAATGAATATTATTAGTATAGTAGTAATTACAGAATGAAATTATCAATACAAATCAAACAAAGATGCTGATGACAATATTGTCAAATTAAATAAGATCATTGGGAAATTATAATAACAGTTTTTTTCTAGATTCTTCCTATTATTTTTACAAGCTGGTACATTTTCAAAACTCATAATGATTTGACTATCAAAGTGTTCATTTGCATCTCTTCTCAATTAACTTAATAGATCTGTGTACCATTTACTCCAGCTGATGTCACAGGTGAACCAATTCATCTTTTGGTACATCTACATTATTTCTTTAAAGTTTCTGTATCATTGGGAACAGCAGTGCTAAAACCGAAATACAGAAAAAAGTATAAACTGATCAAAACATCTGAATAAAGAAATAAAAAGATTCACAATGGGGGATGCAGATGCAAACAATACTGAACTGCAAAACGCCCTGACTGCTTCTCATTTCACACAGACACAAACCTCACATCTAAACCACACATTTCCTGACAGACGTAGTGGAAAATGATGTCATGGCAAACCAGACATACATACAAAACAGTAGCATTTACACTTGCTTCCCTTCGAAATTAAAATTATGATTGAGAGTCGGTTTTTGTGTGAACTATCGGTTTAGTTGATCCTAACGACTGTAAATGATCAATAATGATCCAAAAAGGTGGTCTTTTTAAAGCGAAAGTGTCAGGGTTCTGCCACTCCTGTCTTGTAAATTCATGTTTTGGTGGCAGAGTCCAGACACTAGTCATGTCTTGTCCTGTATGTTGTGTTCGGCTCGAGTTTTCTCGGGTCGAGCACTCTTTTTCTGTTCTTGTGTCATTGTATGAGCGGCATTTTTGGTAGCGCGCGAGACGCGCGCGCTCCCGCGTAATGCGGGTGCGCGAGGTCCGCGCCTGGTCTGGATGCGCGCTCTTGTCCTGGTGTTTGTTTGTTCTGTCTGCAGCGTGGTGTTTCATTCCCAGCGTCTCGGTCTAGTTGGTTTCGGTTTTGGTTGGCGCTGGGATGAAACATGCACGTTGCATGTGTGAGTGCACGGTAAGTGTTTTCAATTATCGTGTACTCCTGTCTTGCGTTTAGTCTTCTGTTGGTGTTGTGTTTAGCACGTGGTGCATGTTTACATGCGGCGCGTGCGTGTCATGTGAATGCGCGGTTATGGCTGCGTGTTCGAGTCTTGTTTTTGTGTGAGCGCATGGCTTGTGTTTTGTTTGTGTCATGTGCTCTCCCGTCTATTGTCTAGACCCACTCTCCTTGTTAACCCATTATTAGTTTATCCTGTTCACCTGTTTGTGTTAATTATTTGTGCTTATATTCTCATGTTTGCTGTCCTGTGCCAGTTCGTCGTCTTATCTTCCTTGATGTCCTGTTGGATCCTGTCTTGTCCTGTTTCCTGCCACCTTGCCCAGTCAAGTTTGTTTGTTCGTTTATTTAATTGTTTTCTTAATGTTTTCCCCCTCCGGGTAGTTTGTTTTGCCATCTTGTTTTATTTTTGTTATTAATAAAAACCCATTATCTGCATTTGGGTCCTCGCTCCTTTCCCTCCACCCAATAACCCTAACAGAAAGTTCACCTAAAAAAATAACATGAGCTGTTCATTTACTCACCTTTCAGACCATCCAAGACGTAGGCGTTGTTTTTCCATCAGCAGAACATTAAAGAAGACGTTTATCAGAATCTGTGGCGCTTGGTGACTCACAACATGAAGTCAATCACTGCTGGCACTCTGAGAGTAAAGAAAAGAAACATATACAGATAACACAAACTTAATATCAGTGATTTCTGATGATGCAATGAAGTTTTAAAAAGTGAAATGATCCGTCTGTGAAAGAACCTTATTTAAAATGTTTAACACTTTATTTTATCCTGGCCAAATTTGCCATGCACGGGCCTCTGTCCATTGTGGCCTCCAAACCCCATATTAATAATATAATCCCCATATTATAATTGGCTTCATCACCCTGTCTCCTCTTAACCAATCAGCTGATGTGTGTTGTGCGGTCTGGCGCAACATGGCTGCCGTCGCATCATCTAGCTGGATGCTGCACACTGGTGGTGGATGAGATCCCCCTCCAAAAACGTGTAAAGAGCTTTAAGTGTCCAAAAAAGCGCTAAATAAATCTAAGGAATTATTATTAATTACTTTATTTAACAGTGTCTCTGTTTCTAAATGCACTTACTATAGTACTAACTGTAAATCATGCATAATTAACTTTAAACCAAATCCTAAGCAGCAAGCACATGTTGTTTAATGCATTCAATTACACAAGATACAGTCAAAATAATCTGTAAAATAACTAAATAAAGGAGCAAACATGCTTGTTTCTGTGTGTTGCATGTATGAAACAATACATAAACGCAAAACATTTTTATTCATTCATTCATTTTTATTTCGGCTTAGTCCCTTTATTAATCTGGGGTCGCCACAGCGGAATGAACCGCCAACTTATCCAGCATATGTTTTATGCAGCGGATGCCCTTCCAGCTGTAACCCATCACTGGGAAACATCCACACACTCTCATTCACACACATACACTACAGACAATTTAGCTTACCCAATTCACCTATAGCGCATGTCTTTGGACTTGTGGGGGAAACCGGAGCACCCGGAGGAAACCCACGCCAACACGGGGAGAACATGCAAACTCAACACAGAAACGCCAACTGACCCAGCCGAGGCTCGAACCAGCGACCTTCTTGCTGTGAGGCTAACGTGCTACCCACTGCGCCACCGTGAGGCCCCAAAACATTTTTAAATAATACATAAATAATTCACAAAATTGACAACACATTGAAGTGACTAGGGTTTTTAGAATTACGAAAAACGTTATAAGTGCTGTTCCTTACATGGTCTTAACCCAGAAACTGTAAGCACTGACTTGAAATGGAAAGTGAACATTCAGTAAAAAACAAACAAAAAAAACCCCAAAGCCACAGTGGAGATTTTGCCTCCTCATTTCACAACACCACTCACACCGCTGTATAACCTGCTTCTCACACATGCAGATCCCTCATCTTACACACATATGAAGAACTGCACAAATTACAAATACATGAGATACTGTATATCTGTTTTGTAAGCTTATAAAATCCACAAATACATCGAGTTTTTATCTGCATATTATATATATATATAT
>CAIGQW010000399.1:1818535-1833825 GCA_903798125.1 Danio choprae | reverse complement strand
TAAATGATCTATTATACACATTTACTGATTTGTTTATTTGATTGCAGTCTGGAAATGAATAGCTTTCTCAGATGTTTGGTGTTTCAGTCGTGCTTTTCATTACTCAGCAAAGCAATTTAAAGGGGAAAATTTGCCCACAAAAATCTTCACTTCCTCTTAATGCGATGTCGCCTCACAGCACAAAGGTTGCTGGTTCGAGCCTTGGCTTGGTCAGTTGCCATTTCTGTGTAGAGTTTGCATGTTCCCCCCGTGTTGGCGTGGGTTTCCTCCGGGTGCTCTGATTTCCCTCACAGTCCAAAGACATGCGCTATAGGTGAATTGAAAGAGTGTGTATGGGTGTTTCCCAGTGTTGGGTTGCGGCTGGAAGGGCATCCGTTGCGTAATAAAGGGAATGAATGTGTGTGGATGTTTCCCAGTGATGGGTTGCAGCTGGAAGGGCATCCGCTGTGTAAAACATATGCTGGACAAGTTGGCGGTTCTTTCTACTGTGGTGACCCCAGATTAATAAAGGGACTAAGCTGAAAAGAAAATGAATAAGTGAATGAATAAATAGAATTATTCATTCATTCATTTTCATTTCGGCTTAGTCCCTTTACTTAGCCCAGTGGTTAGCACTGTTGCCTCACAGCAAGAACGTCACTGGTTCTAGTCCTTACCAAGCCAGTCGACGTTTCTGTGTGGAGTTTACACGTTCTCCTGTGCTCACGTGGGTTTCCACCGGGTTCCCCGGTTTCCTCCCACCATCCAAAAACATGCAACTTAAGTTAATTGACTAATCCAAATCGGCATCATAGACATGCTCCTAGTAAGTAGTCATCTCAAGAGCAATCACTATCTGTTCATTAGCTACTACAGCAGGGGAGTTCTCCAGATCTACCCGAGCTCAAACTCTCCTCTCGCCTTGCAAACGGGAGGGAGCCCCGGGCTCGAGGATCTATCCCCATAATTGTTTAATACTAAAAACATTTAAATGTACATTGAAATGTACCTATGAAAAGCACCAGATTGAAATATTAATGTACTGTAGCAATATTACCTTCAAATGTCATTTTTCTGGTGGAACAATAATGTCTTTGCTTCAGATTTGCCACCATACACCCTTCTGTAGTTTATTTTGCATTAAAATAACTGACTACTACAATGAGTACTTTTATTTTTTTTAACAAATGAGAATGAAATCATGCTTTTTTCTTTCACCTTTAAAATGGCCAAACTTCCTTATTATCATTCTTTCTGCACAAATTTCACAATGTCTGAAATCTGAGACGTGCGCTGCCTTTCAGTGCTGAGAACAGGAGGTCTGAAAGCCTGTCCTGACACGTTGTGGCCAAACCACTTCTTTAAAGAATAAAAGTGTAACTGAAGCGGAACAGTGAAGGATTTTATCGTTAAATATTTGCAGTAGATCTGTGAGAGAAAAAAACACTGCAATAAAGAAGGATCAGTAGCAGGAGTCAGATTTCACTTTCATTTCACCCTAGGAGAGCTGGGATGATGGCGCATTATTGTAATTATTACTACTAGTTTAAATTTAGTTGGGGGCGGTTTGACATTAAAATAAACATACCAAAAAAACAAAACAAAAAAAACAAATGTAAAACTTAACCTCATGATATTTTACTTTGGATTAAACACTCATATTTATCTGATAAACAGATATAAATAATGAATCTGTTAATTATCTTAGCAAAGTTTGACATTTATTCAAAACTCATTAAAAAAAAGACATTGAATAGTACATAGGGCGTCATGGTGGTGCAGTGGGTAGCATGATTGCCTCACAGCAAGAAGGTTGCTGGTTCGAGCCTCGGCTGGGTCAGTTGGCATTTCTGTGTGGAGTTTGCATGTTCTCCCTGTGTTCGCGTGGGTTTCCTCCGGGTGCTCCGGTTTCCCCCACAATCCAAAGACATGCAGTATAGGTGAATTGGGTAAGCTAATATGTTTGTAGTATATGTGTTCGAATGAGTGTGTATGGATGTTTCCCAGTGGTGGGTTGCAGCTGGAAGGGCATCCGCTGCGTAAAACATATGCTGGATAAGTTAGCAATTCATTCCACTGTGGCGACCCCAGATTAATAAAGGGACTAAGCCGAAAAGAAAATGAATGAATGAATGAATGAATATTACATTTTGCATACTATGACAGCGTTTTTAATATGATATATATATATATAGACAAAATATTTATATATTAAATATAACACATAAAGCTTTTAAAATTGACCGTATGATGTAATTGCCCTAATGTTGGACTATTTTTTATATTTTTGGTTATTAACGTCTTAATCAGTTTATTTGCCTGGCATTAATAAAGCATTAATTTCGGCTGGATTTAATTCATGGGGTTACAGATCGCAAAGGCAACAATAGAAATGACAATAAATAATAGTAATACATCCCAGTAGTTTTTTTTGTCAATACTTCTGCTCTGTGTAAACAGAATGTGTTATGCAAAGTCCTAATTGCAGCATGCACATTTTAAAGGAAATAACTGGCTGTTACAATGTTTCTCAAATGATGTGAACACTAACGAATGCCGTGTTTTCTAAATCTCTGCTAACATATTACAGTGCTTTATGCTTTAGTAGAGTCAAAAACATTACAGCACCTTTAAACAGGTGTTGAGCTGCTTCTATGTGCGGTGATAATAATAGAGTGACATCTGCTGGAGATGAAAGGTAAATCAGGCTTCTAACAAGACGATCAAAATATATTTAAAAAAATGTTGAGTTAAATGTGTATTGTAATGTATAGCTATGTAAAACAAAAGTAAAAGATTTCTTTATTGCTAAATTTTATATTAACAATTATAATTATAAGTATTAAATATAAAAACTACAAATGAGCAATGCTGTTTTTATGTAATCAAAAGTGATATACAGTCATGTGAAAAAGTTAGGACACTCTATTAAACTTTCCATATCAGGACATAACACATTGGCTGATCTTTGGCAGGTCTAAAAATGCTGGATGAACTGTGAAACCTCAGATAACAGCATACAGCATTAGCACAAATAAGTCGAGCACTACTAATCAAACGCCTGAACTACAGTACTGATCAGCAGAAGTTTGACCAGTGTGTTGGTCTCTATCTTCAGGTAGGTGTGTGAACACAATGCCTGTCCCACAGCTAAAGCTGAATTCTGCAAGACAATGATCACAAATGCAGCAGCAAATCTACAACACAACGACTGAAGAAGAAAACATTAAAAAACAGTCCAGTCTAAATCCAGAGCTCATCCTGACTGAAATGCTGTGGTGAGAGTTGTGCTAAAACCTCCAAAACTCCTTCAGAGTGATCTGAGAGAAGCCAGGAAATTATGACTTTAAAGGGTTTAAATTTTGGCCTTTTAACAAGATGTAAAATAAGCCTTTTTGTGTCTCCCGAATGTGAAGTTTCAGGTCAAAATACCCTTCATATCATTTATTATACCCCGTTGAAAATGCACATTTTTGGGGAATTGTCAACGCTATCTAATAGCAATTTGTAATTCGTATCTCATGGCAATTCGTATGAATTTGTACAATTTAGGGTGCACTCACACTATGCTCTCCGAACCGTGCCCCAGTGCGTTTCCCAGTGCGTGAGTGTGAGTGGGAGTGCTCCGAATCAGGCTCAGACACAGTTCAGTTGGCCGGCCCTGGCCCGTTTGGAAGAGGTGTGCCAGAGCACGGTTCAGTTGGGCTTTGGCGCGGTATGCTTGTAGTGTGAGTGCAAAACGTGTCTGAGCCCAAAACTGAAGATGCGATGTCACTTTTAAGGGACTGTTTCATATGGATTTATTAATTTATTAATCATATGGCTTTATTAAAGATGCAACCCCCTCGCTGCACCTTCAGCAAACCTCCTAATGCGTGCAGCACGAGCACTTTTATGAATATTTATGACGGTCAAAAGGGCGTGGATCTGTTCAGTAAAATATTTGACTGTGTCACTGCACCCCAAACGACTAAAGATAATACAAAACGATATAACTAAAGAAATCTCCACTGTGCTGAGCGAGAGAGCTTCTCTTCCTGTTAAACTGAACAGTCACATCATCGATGACGTAAGCCTGCTCCGGCTCGGATGCAGTGTGATTGCAGGCCACCTGGAGAGAGGGTAGGGGGGACAAGCGTGCTTCGGCACAGTTCAAGGCAACTGTACATAGTGCGAGTATGCCCTTAGTACAATTTGCTTATCCCCCAATGACGCTTGGGTTTAAAACCAAACATTTTTGTACAACTGAACTTGTACAAATTAGCCACTAAAATGAAAAAATACATAAAAAGAGTCTAGTAAAGAGAGTTTCCTCGTGAGATCAGGCTTTAATTGTAGCTATTTTTGCACCTGTGTCTTTAAATGCAAATAAGCTAGTTCTCCCCGCCCACTCAAAGGACATTTCTTTTCAGACAAGGATAACCAGATTCAGATGTCAGCATAAACACAACAAAAAGACAGACAACAACTCAGACACGATTAAACAGACCCACAGTCACAGATACTACAGTAAGATGAATGAGCCACTCACAAATGCTGTTACAAAGTTCGCTGTGCGTGCACACATCTAACATGTTGTGCAGTTTTTGTTCATCTAGTACTCAAGGCAAATGTGATGCCCACCAAGTGAGTAAATGCTGCTGTGTAGGGACTCCTGTTGTGTGATTGAAGCATCCTTCTTTATAGTTGTGTGCAGCTGTGCTGATCACAGCAATTATGAATTACAAAACTCAAAAGGTACAGTTAAATAACACAAAGTGTAGCACTGACTGCTTCTTGACATCTCCTACCACAGCTATGCTGATGACACTCAGATGTACTTAGCCGTATTGCCTAATGACTTCAGCCCCATTGACACCCTCTGCCAGTGCATTGATGAAGTTAACAGTTGGATGTGCCAAAACTTTCTTCAGTTAAACAAAGAGAAAACTGAAGTCATTGCATTTGGGAACAGAGATGAGGTTCTCAAGGTGAATGCGTACCTTGGCTCTAAGGGTCAAACAACAAAAAATAAGGTCAAGAATCTGAGTGCGATTCTGGAGTCAGATCTTAGTTTCAGTAGTCATGTCAAAGCAGTAAGTAAATCAGCATACTATCATCTCAAAAACATTGCAAGAATTAGATGCTTTGTTTCCAGTGAGGACTTAGTGAAACTTGTTCATGCTTTTATCAGCGTCAGGGTGGATTACTGTAATGGGCTCCTCACTAGCCTTCCCAAAAAGACAGTCAGACAGTTGCAGCTCATCCAGAACGCTGTTGCCAGGATTCTGACCAGTACCAGAAAATCAGGTCTCAGGTCTCTACACTGGCTCCCAGTTACATTTAGAATAGATTTTAAAGTATTATTACTTGTCTATAAATCACTAAATGGTATAGGACCTCAATACATTACAGATATGCTCACTGAATACAAACCTAACAGATCACTCAGATCATTAGGATCATATAAACTAGAAATTCCAAGAGTTCAGTCAAACAGGGTGAATCGGCCTTCAGCTACTGCACCCCCGCTGCTGGAATCAGCTTCCAGAAATGATCAGATGTGCTCCAACATTAGGCACATTCAAATCCAGACTGAAAACACATCTGTTTAGCTGTGCCTTTACTGAATGAGCACTGTGCTACGTCCCACAGATCACACTATTATGTCTTTCTTTTCTTTTTCATTCTTTTAAAACCTGTTTTAACACATTTTAATCTGTTTTTAATCATTTTTATTCTTTGTTTTTATTTTCTTATATTGGGTTGAAAAGAAATGTTGAAGGGGACATTTTTTTTAGGTCAGCATGTACAATAATATGAACCGTTTTCATGGATGGCAGCTATATAATAATAAAAACTTCAAAGGGGACCTATTATGCAAAAATCACTTTTATAAGGGGTTTAAACACAGTTGTGTGACAACAGTCTGTAAATATAACCAGCTTCTAATTGTAAAAAATATATATTAATTTTATATTTTATAATCACACCATATAAAAACAGTCTGCAAAAACACTTTGACATTCTCCCTTTGTATGTGTCATCAGAGATGGGAAAGCCCTGCCCATTAGTGATAATCTCTTTGAATCTGCCACTATGCTGACCATCATCCACCATCAGTGTGCAGCATCCACCTGGAGGACGCGACGGCAGCCATATTGAGCCAGACCGCAAACCACACCCCAGCTGATTGCTCACTGAGCAGTATCCTCATCAATATACTGGGGCGTTAGGACCCACACAGACCGCAGGTTGAGCGCCCCCTGCTGGCCTCACTAACACCACTTCCGGCAACAACCTAGCTTTTCCCATGCGATCCCCTTATTAATTTGCTTTCCCAGCAAATACATAATAATTTATTAATTAATAATATTTTACTATTAATAAATTAATAATAATTCAATTAATAATAGTAATTAAATTGTGTTGATGTGAACGGTTGATTTAAAAAAAGTAAACAGACTACGAATGCATGCATTCTAATCATTCTAATATGCTTTTATGAAACAGCCCAGAACAATACTGTGAATTGGTGTAAAAGCTGAAGCAGTTACCTGTATGTGCCACAAGAGGGAGTTGTTAGTGCAGGTCTTCTCTTTTGTCAGAGATCACTGATCTTACAGCAAACATCCTGGTAAAAAAAAAATCAAATCAAATCAAATATTGGCTTAGAAAGTATCATATAACGATAACAGGTAATTCGACAACACTGTTTGCTTGATCTTCTGGATGATTATATAACAACTTAAGCATAAAGTGCTGCATTTTCAGTTTCTGTTAAATGCACAAGACACTTTCCAGAAGCATCATGTTTCATTTTCTGACCCACACAACTGCTGACACAAACTGCATTCACACAATCCGCTTTCCCATGAATTATGAATTACAACACATTTGGATTCTTTCGATTGGCTTTATTATACAAATGTTAAAAGTACGGACTGTGCAAGTGGACTGTACAACTTTAAAGAAGTAAAAACATTAAAGGTGTCATAGAATGCATTGATACATTGCGTTTAAATTGTTCTGTTATCTGCACAGAAGGTAAGTGACAAAAAATCTCCAGAAATAGTTTTACTAGCCCATTCAGAACCCTATGATTTACCCCTAGAACGGAAAGCTGTTTTTACCATATTTGGAAAGGTCATGAATATTAATGAGTTCTGCTTTTATAGAGCGCTCTATATTGCTCTGGCTCCCGCGACTCATGTCTTCAATACTCACACAGTGTGATGTACTCTGAAATAAACATGTGCAAAATAATCAAGTTGTCAAAAATATTGGAACGAATTGAGTAGATGGGTTTATTAATATGAATATCAATAGGAATTATTATCAACCTCTGCATAAACAGTATTGTTTATTGGCATCCTTTTTACTCCAGATTAAAGAGTACAGTAAGAGCTGAGTGATATGACACAATGCATAAATGTGCATTAAATACTTATATTCAGAAATGTACATGTGTCTGTTGCCTCATTACAAACATACACAGAAAATTTCACAATATACACATTACACTAACAAAAGATACATTTAAACCAGAGATGAATAAAGTAGGGCCCGCGGGACAACATTGGCCCATGGTAAGCTTAGATTTGGCCCACCATCCCATCTGAGAAGAGAAGGAGAATGATAGGGAGCGTTGGGGAGAATCCCTTTAACAGAGATCATCATTTTAAATTGAACGTAACCTTTTTTGTCTGTTTTACAGCTACAAAAAAAGCTAACTGAAAGTAAGCATTTCAATTAAACGTTGTAAATGAATCTGATTTTTAATAATGTAAATACTGTCTCTGGACCAATAGAGGACAATGCACATAACATCGCGAGTAAATCAATGCAATAGCTTGGTTTGTGTCGCTATTCTGCATTAAACTCCATTGTGTAATAAATGGGATTGGTTCTGTTTTTACTGTAATAAGTTCATTATATATATTATCTTTTAAATTATACTGCATTAGTTCATATAAAGCAATGTTTTCTAGTTAGTTTTTTTTATATTAGGAAAGTAAATGAGGAAATAACTCATGGCAACTTTAATGTAATACAGTTTGCTATATTTACCTTCGGCCCACAGGCCCTTCATAAGGAAATGTTTGGGCATCCCTGAGTTAAACAGACCTTATGCCTCTTCAGGTTGGCACCGAATACATTTAATCAATTAAATAAAGGCATTAATAATCCATATATCCCAAATTTAGCTTTTTGACGAGTTGTAAATAGATAAGATGCTGTTGCATTGACCTACCCCGGAGCTAATGACTGTCCCATTTTCAAAATAAGAGTCGCACAAACAACCCCAAATCAGAAAAAGTTGGGACAGTATAGAAAAACGCAAACTTAAAAAAAAAATATCGATTTACAAGTGTACTTTAACTTGTATTTCATTGCAGACAATATGAACACAAAATACTTCATGATATGTCAGGTCAACTTCATTTCATTTGTGCATATCCATCCTTTCCTGTCATTCAGACCTGCAACACATTCCAAAAAAATACTGTTGGGACAGGAGCAATTTAGAGCTAGTAATGAGGTAAACTGGTTAAATAATAATGTGATGTGAAACAGGTTATGTCAAGGGGTGATTGTAATTATGATTTGATACAAAAGCAGCATCCAAGAAAGGTCTAGTCCTTTAGGAGCAAAGATGGCACAAGGATCGCCAGTTTGCCAACAAATATGTGAGAAAATTATTGAAATGTTTAAAAACAATGTTCCTCAAAGAAAGATAGGAAGACATTTGGATATTTCACCTTCAACAGTGCATAACATAATTAAAGATTCAAGGAATGTGGAGGAATTTCAGTGCGTAAAGGACAAGGGCGCAAACCTAATCTGAACTAATCGGAGATATACCGTGATCTCCGATCCCACAGGCGGCACTGCATCAAAAATCGTCATTCATCTATAAGCGATATCACCACATGGCTTCAGGACTATTTTGCCAAACCTTTGTCAAGTGCTACAATAAGTAGTTACATCCACAAATGCCAGTTAAAACTGTACTGTGCCAAAAGGAAGCCCTATGTTAACAGTGCCCAAAAGCACCATCGACTTCTCTGGGCTTGGAGGCATTTGGGATGGACCATCACATGGTGGAAACGTACTGTGGTCAGATGAATCAGTATTTCAGTTTTTTGGAGGGGAGGAACGGACACTGTGTGCTCCGGACCAAAGAAGAAAAGGATAATCCAGACTGTTACCAGCAACAAGTCTAAAAGCCAGGTTCTTACATGGTATTGGGTTGTGTCAATGCCCTTGGCAAAGATAACTTGCACTTCTTTAGTGGCACCATTAATGCTGAAAAGTACAGAGATTTGGGAGCACAATATGCTGCCTTCTTTTCCGGAGACGCCCATGCATATTTCAACAAGACAATGCAAACCCACATTCTGCACACATTACAAAGTCCTGGATGGGGAGGATGCAGGAACTTGACTGGCCTGCCTGCAGTCCTGACCTGTCTGCAATAGAGAATGTCAGGCCCATTTTGAGGTGCAAAATGCGACAACAAAGACCCTGTACTGTTGCCCATTTTTAAAGAATTGTTTGCAAGCTAGGAGGCTTATTCTCTATAAGTGGAAACAAACATCTCCACCTTCATATGACAGATGGATAGAAGAATTTTTAGTTAAAAGTTTAAAGTTGGAAAAAAATTACGTTTTTTTTAAGAAGGTCTTTTAAAATCTTTTTACTTAAAGCAGAAGAATAAAGCTTTTTTTATTTATATACTTTTATTTTTATTTATTTTATTTATTTATATACTTTTATTGTTAGTTTTTTTTTGGTTATTTACTTATTTCTTTTAATAATTATTTGTACGTTTACTGTGGTATTTAATAACTATATTGTTTTTATGGTCATTGGTTCTTAGCTGTGAAAAACCAGAACAGTGTATTACCTATTTTTGTATGTATATGATATTGTATCTGCACAAAATGTTAATAAATATATTTGGCAAAAGAAAAAAAGTAAGTAAGGGAAGAAGTTTGTTTGCAAGAAGTACGGGACAAAATGACACCTGAAACACTTCATCACTTTGTGTCTTCAGTCCCTAAACATCTTTTAAGTGTTGTGAAAAGAAATGGCAACATTACAAAGTAGTAAATGCTTTACTGTTACAACTGGAATGTGTTAATATTGAAAAAAAAAAAAAAAAAAAACACACATTAAATACTCTTTTTTGTATTGTCTGAAATGAAATACAAGTCAAAGTAAATTTAGACATCCCTACTTTCATTTTGTATTTGCGTTTTATTAAATTTTTCTGATTGGGGGTTGTACATAGGAACTACAATAAACTATGTTTAACTTAGAAAAATAAGGAGAACAGTATTAATTGTTGTAATCTTACTAGGAAATGTTGTGGTCAGTCAAATGCCTGATTTTCAACTGGATTTTACACTCACATGATTTACATGAGAACAAAGAAACAAGGGTGTTTGAGGGTCAGTTTGTCATTACATGTACTGAACTCTTATTATTCAGCTATACCTATAGGTGTATCCAGATTGTCATTCTATGCCACCTTTAAATAACTAAAAACAAATAATCTTTGTTATCGATACAAACTTTATAATATATTGTGCCTGCATACTATAGAGTTCCTTGACATGTTTACAGTTGCAGACCTTAAAAATGTATATCAAGTTATAAACTTTCACTCTCTTAAGGTTAAACTTTGCAGTGACACCACAAATCCCACGTGTTCTGAACTGTAGTGCTTGGTCAGCTATGATATTGATGGCTCATTGCACATCCTGCAATGTGATAATTGTGGATGTGTACATTGCAATGTTGATGCTGATCTGATATATTGTTTGGTCCTACTTCAACTGACAATAGTAAACCAGTGCTTGTAATGTAATGTATTAAAATATCAATACAATCCCTGGAGTTAGCCTTCTGGCATACATTTTACAATAAATAAAGTTTAATACTGTAGTGAGGGGGCGGGGCCGAGAGCTGTGGGAACGGAATGAGGCCGTGGCATAAGTGAATACACCTGTAGCGCACACCGGCCTCGAATCCCACGGAAGGAGCTCTGGACTGTAAGAGGAGGAACGATGGCAGAGGAAGCTGAGAGAGGTCCAGGCCTGGACAGTTATGTTTTGTTTGTTTTGGTTTAGATGGCAGTTTCCGTGAGGAGCTGCCGTCCCTTTTATTAATAATTTTTTTTAATAAACTCCTTCTTCCCGGTGGCCGTTAACTTAATTTCAAATACTCCTAACAAATATAATGGCATACATATTCATTCTTGAAATGAATGTCAAATATAACACATCCCTAATGTAAAGGGCACCTATTTTACCCCTTTTTCAAGATTTAAGATAAGACTTTTGTGTCTCCAGAATGTGTCTGTAAAGGTTCAGCTTAAAACACCCATCAGATTATTTATCATACCTTTCAGAATCTTGAAATTTTCTGCTCTGAACACAATGTAGCTGTTTCTGTGGCCTGTGCCTTTAATGCTGGTTCTCCCCGCCCACCGTTCCCATGTGCCTGTCAGAGTGTGGTGCCTCAATCTCTGCCTCGGCTGCGTCAGATAAACAGCACAGTGACTGACATGAAGGAAGCAGATCTCATTTAACGTTTGAGAGAAATACTACAGTAAGAACTTTCCCAATGATTATTATTTTATGTACTTGTTGTGGTGTTAATTCAAGCCTTTCTGCAACGATGAGTCATACACAATGTCATTACAAAGTTCACGCACACACACACAGCGGACACACACACACACACACACAGCGCGCATATTAAATTTGCGTTGTTTTTGCACAGCATATGTGACAGGATACACATTAATATCCACTGCGGTATGGATATCAGTTATGTTGATGTGCAAAATAAGCCTGATTTAACGTCCACAAACCTGGATTGAAGCGTCTTCTTTTGTAATTGTACTGACATGCGGCTGTGGTGATAAAGACAGTAAAACCGCTGTAATTGATTACAAACATGCACTGTTTTAAAAACATTTTAAACTTGTAAAACTCATTCTTGATCACATTTGATAATGATTAATGATTACAGAGAGCTCAACAGATCTTTTAATCCCAATTTTATGCGTTACTACGGAAACATGTTAATATGCGGCTGTCAATCAATTCGGTGGGCGGGGAAACCGCACTCCTACGTCACGTTGCGGTGGGCCTCAAAATGGGAGGGATTTGGATCCTATTTTGACGTCAGGAAATTTAAAAAAAGAGACTTATTGTCTTTACAGACTTATCACTCCAATATGACTGTGGACACACTATACCTACACACAGTTCTGTCCAAACTGCTTACAAAAGATGATTTTCATCATAGGTGCCCTTTAAGTTCTTCCAAATAGTGTGTAACCCTGCACTATTACAATCTTTCCTATAAAAAAATGGTGAAATTCAAGTATAATACATTACATAATTAAAAACAAAAATCTGAGTTTTTGGCGTAAGGCCACACACTGTCTGCACATGCTGTCCTTGCAACGCCCATGTCTTTAATGTCTGTTCTTGAGAAAAAGAAACTTATGAGTCTTTCTGAACAGGATGTGACTCATCAGGTGTGTAGGCGAGGCTCATAATATTTGCACCCACTGTAAAGCGTTAATTATTTACAGTGAAAACAATCAAATCTAGACAGAATGTTAGGGATAACTGAAGGATTCCTGTATAAATGATGTATAGTAACTACTAACATTTTCTGCAAAACAGACTGTAAAATACGGTGTGGTCCATAAAATATTGGAGAAATTTATTTCAATGGAAGAAAAAAATAATAAGTGTAATAATAAAAAGTGCTGGGTCAGTTGGCATTTCTGTGTGGAGTTTGCATGTTCTCCCCATGTTCGTGTGGGTTTCCCCCGGGTGCTCCGGTTTCCCCCACAGTCCAAAGACATACGTAAAACAAATGCTGGATAAGTTGGCGGTTCATTCCGCTGTGGCGACCTCAGATTAATAAAGGGACTAAGCCCTTTAAATATAAAAAATAATGAATGAATGAGTGTACAACTCGTACATAGTATACAATTATATATTTTGTGTTCCAGAGTACAATGAAAGTCATTTAACAGCCAGCGTTATTTAACACTGGCCGTTAAATAAATTACTTATTTTCAGGTTTCTGTTTCTAGAAATTCTGTTAAACTTTCATTTTCTCCTAAAGAGCCTCTCCCCTTTTGAATAGTTATAAAATGAGCTCTGCACAGACGTGTTACTTCATTCTCCTCCTGATCAAAGATGGATCTGCAAATCTCACTCTTTCTTCTGCTCGCATTTGTCACCGCGGGTACAGTACAAGGACAACTAATGTTTCTAATGTTAATAATTATGAATACAGATAACTCATGTCTCTCTGTTTCTGCACTAAAGGACACTCTTTCAACTGTTACCAGTGCGCTGGAGAGACTTGTGCAGGTCAGACAGTAACAACATGTCCGATTGGAGCTTCCAAGTGTGAGAGTGCAACAGTGGTAACACAAATTGGTAAGTCCAATAATATGGAGGGAATTTTACTGTTGTATTTGATTGTTGGAGATGCTGGGGTTATTTACTGCTGCTGCAGTGGAAATGTAACATGTCATAGAACTACTGTGTGTTTTCCTGGAAGAATTTATTATTTCAGTTACAAAATATTGTAAACAAGCACTACCAAAAACATCCATAAATTATTTCTGTATATTAAATATGCTTTTGAACTGCAATATGGGACCTTTATCTATCTCTCCAACAATTTTGGTGTTGAAAAAGTGACTTTTATTGACATTTTTAATAGTTTGAGGTTATATACTGTTTAGGTTGGTGTTGTAAGAAAAAAATAATACGGCAGTTTTTTCAGTCTCAAATACATTCTAAACTCAAAACTTTTATGCTGTTTTAGCTTACTAAATGATCACAAAACTCTTCTACAAGGTCTCTACAAGTTTCACAAAGTCAAATTTAAGACTTTCTAAGACGTTTTAAAGACCATTATGAATGACTTATACAAGAAATATATATATATATATATATAAATCAAATGAGTTATTTCTTAGTCAGATATTTTAAATAATACATCACAACAAGCAAATCCCAGTTGTATTCATACACATTTTTTCAACATAACTTAAATATATATTTAGATGACTGATGTACATGTAAATGTAGTCACTGACTAAAAATCTGTCAAAAACATTTATATTTAAAAAGTGCTTATTTTAAAATGTAGACAAACACATACCGTCTTTGAAGAAACAGTTAAGTCCCCAGGAATTGGAGCATTTAATAGTCGCATCTGTCAGTCTTTCGTTTCGCGAACGATCAGCTGATAGACGTGGCTTTCAAATGCTCCAGTGTCCATTTGAGTATGTGTGTGAACCTTAAAGCCAGTCACAATGGCAAATCAGCAGTCCACTTATCAGCACTCAAAATGCAAGTGGGAAATGCTGCTGTCATTACATTTTTTATCAATTTCAGTAAAACGTCTAGACGTTGGTACTTCTGAGAACACTACCAACACCCATCAGGAGTGCCTAAATACTTCACGGTCTCACAGCTTGATCGAATAATTCAGAAGCAGCTCTTCTCGTAGGATAAGAAAACTAAGTCTTATGAATAATAGTTAGAAATGACGTGTCATTGAATTACTCACATTCCTATGCTACATAACCACAAGTGATGCCGCCCCCATATACTGTAGATTTGAAACCCGGAATTTGAAAATAAAGGCGGAAAGCTCAATATTAGCCAGTTATTCCCAACAATTAAACTGCCAGTACTTTTCCTGTAATGTTAGAGACTTACAGTAATAAATGTTTTGTGCAAATCATTAAAAAATATGTTGTTTCAAACTAATAAAATGTCAATAAAAGTCACTGCGGAGTTGAATTCACAACATCAAAAGGGATCAGAGATCAAAGTCCCATAACTCAATTCATAACTGTACATGAATAGAAAACGGCAGTGAATCACAAAATATGGACATTTTTTACAATGTAGATTTAATTTATTTTCTAGCAGTCTGTCACAGTTTCTAAAAAACACTATGCTATGTGTTAAAATAACCGCTCATCTCTGTATCATTCTTGTTTTTCAGGTGGCATTACCAATAAAGTGAAGGCTAAAGATTGTTCTGTTGGTTGCACAACTGGGTCCATGAACCTGGGCATTTTAATGATGTCTTCTGAGTGCTGTAACAGTGACTTGTGTAACGTCCTAGATGCTCCAGGTATTGCACTTCATTGACTATATCAACATGACTGTCTTCTCAATAAGTAAACACTCATTTTCACTTTCAAAAGACACTCAATCCTAAAATAAAATAAAATAAAATAAAATAAAATAAAATAAAATAAAATA
>CAIGQW010000399.1:1722582-1739744 GCA_903798125.1 Danio choprae | reverse complement strand
CAGTGACGTTCTTGCTGTGAGGCAACAGTGCTAACCACTGGGCCACCATGCCACCCATCTAGGAAAGAAGGAGGAGTAAGGGTGGAAGGGGGGATTCGTCAAAACGAAGATGGCTGTGATATGAAACTTAGGGTATTTATAGTGGCTTAGGAATCGTCTGATTGGTGAATCATGAATTGGATAATGCGGGACCAGCCATAGTATCTGTTTTTCCTACTATGAAAGTCAATGGTTACAGGTTTTCAGCATTCTTCAAAATATCTTCTTTTGTGTTCAACAGAATAAAGAATCTCATAAATGTTTGGAACCACTTAAGGAAGAGTAAACTGTGGATAAATATTCGTATTGGGGTGAACTATCCCTTTAAATAACATGCATTTGTCATTCTGTCTGACTACTCTGCTTCAAAACTATAGCTTATAATATTGTGATTTACTGCCTGGTTTGACTTACGGTTTATAACATTTCAATTAAGTTTTCTATTTAATCATGGGAAAATGTATGAGTAATACATTTGCTAGTGTCATGTTTATTTCAGACTAGCATTTTTAACATATTGATGCTGCAGCAAATATTCAGTCAGTAACACCGCTTTTATTGTATTCATTAAAGTTACTCTATTTATGTGAGATGACAAGACACCACTTTTGTTTATTTACACACTTTTCTACAGAAGTCAGCCTTCTTGGGGACATCTGGCAGGTTTGTAAACCAACAAATCACTTATATAAATATTATTAAACATTACAATTAATTTAGAGAATTTTAGATGCACTCAAGAAAGTCTTTTTGACAAATCCAATCAAAACTTTCCAACAAAATAATATTCACTTGCACTGCATATTCTTGCTTCATTTACTTATCTTTAGGCATCAGAACATATCATTAAAAGCTGCCTGCCCAAGCAGGTCCATCAACCTTGGCACTGGAAAAGTCTGTTCTTACTACCGTAGCACAAATATTTGTGACGCCCAAGATGCTCTCTAGGTTGTGTTATTGACTGTTGCAGAACAGTTAACAAAAAAAGAAAAGAATTGGATGGGACCCATCAGAAGTTGTGCTGCCAAATGAAGAGCAATGCTGCTTTACAGGAAGAACACGTTACATTTTGATGACTGATTTAACGACAAAATATTTTTCTTTCAAAAGATGAAAGTTTTTCTTCCTATTGACCGAAGCTCGTTATGTTCAGTGAGTGGAGACCACTTCATTAAAGCCACAATAGAGAATCAGGAAAAGAATAAAGCAGGTTAAAGTTATTATTTTCTCAGTCTAACATTTATCTGATGCATACCCTTATAGGGTTAGTCAGGGTTCCCACTCTTTCATGAACAGCAAATTCAAGGACTTTTTAAAGCACAATTAATTTTTTTTAAGAGCCCCAATTAATTTATGGGTTTTTGAACATGATCTTTCATGCAGTGTGTAACACAGCAGTAAGTGATGGGAAACATCCAGCAGAGGTTTCAATCTGAAAGTAGATTGTGTTTAAAACTATTGATTCTTTAACGAAATAGTCGACTCCGAGTCGAATAAATGAATCGTGTTGGGTTCGGATCTTTTGCCTGAACGCATCGACGTCGATACGGTACATCACCAAATTTGCAGTACCAGTTCTGGTAAAATGTGAACGCGCCTTTGCCTTCAGACACTAGCGGAGCGTGGGGGATCATGGGACTGAACGTGACACGAAGATGACGATCACTGACAGATGGAGATGCGGCTGTGGAGAATAAAGGGTTAAAGTTCATTTTCAGAGCAATACCAGTATAGCAAACCTAGTGCTGTGTTTGTTCCTGTCATTTTTCTGATGATTGATACAATAACCTATGCTGCAGCGCGGGATTCGTCGGTCGTTTGCTATTGAAGGAGCAGCAGAGACTATTATGTGTGGGATTTTGTCAGACTCACAGTTCACATGGACCAGTTTCTTCTTCCTCCGGATCATAACATGATAGTATAAATAAAATTGCTGCCTCGTTTTGTGTAGTTTGCAAAATATGCTTAATTGTGTGTTGTAAGTTGCAATCGCTCCACGCGGCTTGTAATGACTTATCTATTATAGATCAGCGCTTGTACTGTATCTCTCGGTTCAATCTGTATGCGGCTATTCACATATTGCGTCCAAAACCACGTTGAAAACGCGACGCGTGCTTCTTCCTTTACTGATTTAAAAACCTTTCTAAACTCGTGATCCTCTGTCGTTTGTCCACCATCAGCTGTTCATACACGCGTGGAGCGGTCAATTTTCTAAATAGTTCAACTTTTGCCACTGTGTGGATTAATACTGATTGTGTGTCGTTATTACTTGAGGCTATGGTTGAGAAAAGAGAATTATGCTGCATAACTGCATTGCTTTATTGTATTCCTGCATTGGACTCTCACATGCTCTCTGCCTCTTCATAATCATGGCGGGCATTTCAAATCAAATTTATTAAAAAAAATTTCCTAAAAAGACCGCAACATATCAGAATCAGAATCAGAAAGAGCTTTATTGCCAGGTATGTTCACACATACGAGGAATTTGCTTTCGTGACAGAAGCTTCTACAGTGCAACAGAATCACAGAGACAGGACAAAAAACAGATAATAAATATATTTTCAAAATAGAAGTAAGTAGTGAATGCAGATATGCAGATTGACAAGTGTATGTACAGGTATATTACTATATACAACGTTATATGTGCAGCTGTTGTGTGCAAATTGGCATGTAAGTATGTTGTTAAATAAGTGTATATGTGTAGAAAAAGTGTATAGCAAGTAGTGATGTTCATTCATTCATTCATTTTCATTTCTGGCTTAGTCCCTTTATTAATCTGGGGTCGCCACAGCGGAATGAACCGCCAACTTATCCAGCATATGTTTTACGCAGCGGATGCCCTTCCAGCTGCAACCCATCTCTGGGAAACATCCACACACACCCATTCACACACATACACTACGGACAATAGTCTACCCATTTCACCTATACCGCATGTCTTTGGACTTGTGGGGGAAACCGGAGCACCCGGAGGAAACCCACGCCAACACAGGGAGAACATGCAAACTCCACACAGAAACGCCAACTGATCCAGCCGAGGCTCGAACCAGCGACCTTCTTGCTGTGAGGCGAACGTGCTACCCACTGCGCCACTGTGAGGCCCAAGTAGTGATGTTTGTTTCACAATTACTATCATCAAGTGTTCATAAGATGGATTGCCTGAGGGAAGAAACTGTTTCTGTGTCGGGCTGTTCTGGTGCACAGTGCTCTGTAGCGTCGACCAGAAGGTAAAAGTTCAAAGAGGCAGTGTGCTGGGTGTGAGGGGTCCAGAGTGATTTTATCAGCGCTTCGGCTCGCTCTGGATAAGTACAGTTCTTGGAGAGAAGGGAAGGGTTGTACCAATGATTCGCTCAGCAGTCCGAACTATTCGACGTAGTCTTTGGAGGTCGGATTTGGTAGCTGAGCTAAACCAGACAGTTATTGAAGTGCATAGTAATTAAAATATGATAGTAATTATACACTTTGTTTAAGAATAGGCACAGAGGTCCACCCAATTAAAATTTCTGGCCTCGCCCCTGCTCAACAGAGACGTTACTTATTAACGAATAAACTCAAGTCAAAACTTTTGTAAATCAGTTTTTAATGTAGGGGCAGCACGGTGGCGCAGTGGGTAGCACAATCGCCTCACAACAAGAAGGTCACTGGTTTGAGCCCCGGCTGGGTCAGTTGGCATTTCTGTGTGGAGTTTGCATGTTCTCCCTGTGTTGGCATGGGTTTCCTCTGGGTGCTCCGGTTTCCCCCACAAGTCCAAAGACATGCGGTGGAGGTGAATCGGGTAAGCTAAATTGTCCGTAGTGTATGTGTGGGAATGAGTGTATGGATGTTTCCCAGTGATGGGTTGCAGCTGGAAGGGCATCCGCTGCGTAAAACATATGCTGAAAATGTTGGTGGTTCATTCCGCTGTGGCGACCCCAGATTAATAAAGGGACTAAGCCGAAAAGAAAATTAATGAATGAATGAGTTTTTAATGTAAATCCCATTTATTCAGTTTCAGCACACTGTGGGAATGCTGGGAGTTAATGGTATACATGTAGAACGAGTGGGCGGATTTAATGTGCAATATTGACAAAAATCCTATATGAGTATTTTTTGGAAATGTTATTAATCTGTTTTTATTATTTTTCCTAAAATTCTTTATTTTAGTTCAAATGATAACCAGTTCAACATTTATCCAGTACAACAGTAGTTAACTGTTCATTTACAGAAATCTCAGATAATACGTATAAGACATATTGGCAAAGATCAATGCGGTCTTCATTGAAAACTGTATTAATAAACTAAACATGCCTGGATGCAAAAGGCACAATATCCAGACTGTGTATTCTGCATTCATATTGAATTCAAACAGATATCGGTTCGGTGATTAGGAAGGAAAAACATGTAGATGGCGACGAGTCTTAATCAGTGCATTATTGAGACTCAAAGACAAGCTGGTGATCTCAGCTCGTGAATGTTTTGCATTTTTTTGCTAACAATACAGCATGTAATTATTGCATATGGCAAAATGCTTTCAACGGATAGTATCTAGACATTATGGCTTTTCTGAGGTAATGACGTTATTTACAAGCTGAACACTGATGGAACAATTACATAAGACATTCAAAGGTCATATGGTTTCTTTCATCAATGATCTTTCATCCAATGATATGTAAATGGAAGATGGTCAAACAGCATTTACTGTATTTTTTTATTCTGTAGCAAAACTGACAGTTTAACAACTAATCTTACAACTTAAAGGGCACCTATTCTTTCTCCTTTTTCAAGATATAAGATAAGTCTTTTGTGTCTCCAGAATGTGTCTGTAAAGGTTCAGCTTAAAACACCCATCAGGTTATTTATCATACCTTTTTGGGATATTGGAATTTTCTGCTCTGAACACATTGTAGCTGTTTTTGTTGCCTGTGCCTTTAATGCTAGTTCTTCCCGCCCATGTGCCTGTCAGAGTGTGCCTCAATCTCCGCCTCGGCTGCGTCAGATAAACAGCACAGTGACAGACATGAAGGAAGCAGATCTCATTTAACAATTGAGAGAAATACTACAGTAAGAACTTTCCCAATGATTGTTTGATGTATTTGTTGTGGAGTTTATTCAAGCCTTTCTGCGATGAGTCCTACACAGTTTCATTACAGAGTTCATGCACACACACACACACACACACAGCGCACGTGTTTAACTTTTTTTGCACAGCAAATGTGACTTACACGTTAATATCCACTGCTGTATGGATATCAGTTATGTTGGTGTACAAAATAAACCTGATTTAACATCCACAAACCTGGATTGAAGCGTCTTTTATAATTGTACTGACATGCGGCTGTGGTGAGAAAGACAGTAAAATCGCTGTAATTTATTACAAATATGCACTGTTTTAAAACGTTTTAAACTTGTAAAACTCATTCTTGATCACATTTGAACGAGCTCAACAGATCCTTTAATCCCAGTTGCTTTGCGCACGTCCTGTCATGTTGATATGATTAAATGCATTACTACTGAGACATTTTAATAAGTGGCTGTCAATCAATTCGGTGGGCGGGGAAACCGCACTCCTACTGTAACAACTCGCTTGAGGAAGACATGATGAGACGGGAACACGATACTTAACAAATGAAACGGATTTATTGACAAACACTTACTGGATACAAACTGGATACAAAGGACACGCAGACGGGACAACGACGCTGAAACAATACAATACCGGACAACGAAGGACACAGACGGAAGGGTATAAATACAAGAGGAGATGATTAAACAGATGAGAGACAGGGATGAACACAGGTGGGATAAATTAACACTGACGATGGCGGGAAAGACAGGACAAAGGGATCACATGACGAAAACAACAGAGGCACATGGACAGAACACTGACACCTACATCACGTTGCGGTCGGCCTCAGAATGGAAGGGATTTGTATCCTATTTTAAAGTCAGCAAATTAAAAAAAAGAGACTTACTGTCTTTATATCACCCCAGTATGACTGTGGACACACTATACCTACACACAATTCTGTCCAAACAGCTTACAAAAGAGGATTTTCATCATAGGTGGCCTGTAAGATGCATTTAGCTATTTATTCTATTTCTCTCTTCCTTGTAAGAGATGTAGCCTAATACTGCGCCGTCATAAATGAACTGTCACACAAACAAGTAAATGCACAAAGAATAGTAAAAGTCATGAGATTCAACACCGGCGGCACGGTGGCTCAGTGGTTAGCACTGTGGCCTCACAGCAAGAAGGTCACTAGTTCGAGTCCCGGCTGGGCCAGCATTTCTGTGGGGAGTTTGGATGTTCTCCTTGTGTTAGTGTGGGTTTCCTCTGGGGGCTCTAGTTTCCCCCACAGTCCAAACACATACGCACACGCTATAGGTAAATTGGATGAACTAAATTGGCCATAGTGTATGAGTGTGAATGTAAGCGTGTATGGGTGTTTCTCAGGACTGGGTTGCGTTGCGTAAAACATATGCCGTAATAGTTGGCGGTTCATTCCGCTGTGGCAACCCCTAATAAATAAGGGACTAAGCTAAAGGAAAATTAATAAAACTCAAGACCCTGCTACTCCTTCCACATTCCTCTTTTTTTTTTGTTACGTTCAGTACAACTTGATTTCCAAGCCTTGAATTCATGTGTCTGAATTTCAAGTACTTTCAAGGAGCGTGGGAACCCTAGTTAGTTCACCCAAAAATTAAAATTCAGTAATTACTTACTCACCCTCATGTCGTTCTAATCCCTTGCGGCCTTCATTCATCTGTAGAACACAAATAATATATAATATGTAATATATAATATATATTACACAAATAATAATAATATTTTAGATGAAATCTGAGAGTTTAAAGATGTTCAATGTCCAGAAAAGAAACTAAAAACATTGCCAAAACAACACGTGACGTCTTTGGTTCAACTGTAGTCAGATGAAGCTCAAAAGAACAATTTTGTGCACGATAAGCAGTGTTGGGGGTAACGCATTACAAGTAATGCGAGTTACGTAAGATGAGTAAAGTAACGCATTACTTCAAAAAATTAAGTAATAATATTTGAGTTACTTTTTAAAAATGTATCGAGTTACTTTTTAGATGAATTAATTTGCTTTTAAAAAATTATTTGCTGAATTAAACTGAGTGTAATCTCGTTAAATCACACTCAATAAGAAAACGAGCTCCCCGCGGGAACAGACAGAAACCAAGATGGCAGAGCCTTACATTTCTGTGATGAAAGAATTCTCATTATTTTGAACACAAGGAAGAAAAGGGGATTATAGTCTCAGTGGACAGTGATTTACTGAACTAATAAGACAAAAATACAAAAGCATCAAACACATTGCTTTCAACGTCCATTAATCTGTATATACGGCATGTACAGCGTCAGGAAGTTCTCAGAAGGTAACATTATTAAAAAAGGTATTGTTTTTTTTGAAAGGTAAATGAAAGTGAAGGTTATACAGTGTGTTGTTAAATGCAGAGCTCCTTTATTAAAAAAAGATAAACACCCCTCAAGTTCTGAAAGAGATCAAGCCTTACGCAGGTTTGAAAAAGTAACTCAAAAGTAACTCAAAAGTAACTCAGAAGTAACGTAACACATTACTTTCCATAAAAAGTAACTAAGTAACGCAACTAGTTACTTTTTTAGGGGGTTTCTCAATATTGTAATGCATTGCTTTCAAAAGTAACTTTCCCCAACACTGATGATAACTAGGGCCTCTCAGTGGCACAGTGGGTAGCACGTTCGCCTCACAGCAAGAAGGTCGGTGGTTTGAGCCTTGGCTGGGTCAGTTGGCGTTTCTGTGTGGAGTTTGCATGTTCTTCCCGTGTTGGCGTGGATTTCCTCCGGGGGCTCCGGCTTCCCCCACAAGTCCAAAGACATGCGGTATAGGTGAATTGGGTAAGCTAAATTGTCCATAGTGTATGTGTGTGAATGAGTGTGTATGGATGTTTCCCAGAGATGGGTTGCGGCTGGAAGGGCATCCGCTGCGTAAAACATATGCTGGATAAGTTGGCGGTTCATTCCGCTGTGGCGACCCCAGATTAATAAAGGAACTAAGCTGAAATGAAAATGAATGAATGATGATAACTAAACCACAACGAGAGAGATTTTTGGGTGAACTGTCCCTTTAATTGTTCAAATGAATGAATTTACTTCTCTTAAATAAATATCATAGAGCAACATCATCTCCAACAATGAGCTTTTTGAGATGTATCAGTTTCTGATCCTGAGTTATCGTTAACACCCTTCTCTGGTTATGTCTTCACACGATTGTGAATTTGCATGCATTTAATGCTTAATCTTTTTCATTTTTTTGTTCGGCTTCAATGGCAAGACAAACTGTCTTTGAATGAATAATAACATTCAATAACATTCCATACGCATTAACTGTATCTTAAGCATACAATTAGACCATTCAGCTGCAAATATGTACAAAAAATAAAAAGGATAATAATTGCCCTGCTGATTACAAAACCAAAAAACAAGTCTGGTCTGTATAGCCTTTCAGTCTTCAGACTGGTTTTAACTGCTTAAAAGAGCTATCTATGGTTTTATCTCCATTGCCTTTTCAATTTAAATGTGAGAAAGGTCTCAGAAAGTCCCTCCTATTTTGATAAACTATAAAATCACAGGTAAAACGGACACGCAAGATCATTCAACACCTGCTCAAAGATGGATCTGCAAATCTCTGTTTTTCTTCTGTTTGTTCTCATCACTGCAGGTACAAAGACAAATAGAGCTTGTTTTTAATGATATTATAATGATAATCTCTCTCTCATACACTTGTTTGGCTTTATTATCAGGACACTCTCTCAGCTGTTATCAGTGTGTTAATAGCTCCTGTACACAGACCACATGCAGCAGCGGAGTTTCCAGTTGCTTCGGCTCAACAGATTATTATGGTAAGTAATGCAGAATAATGGATTGAAGTCTATGGTTAGATCGGCTGCTATATTTTACCGTTGCTGAAATGTATAATTATGCAATAAGGCTGATAAGCATTGTTGTTAAGCATGACACAATGCAGAGCACACGATGTGATAAATACCTGTAAATTAGCAGTTTTCCATATTTTGTGATTCATGTTTTTATTTTTGCCCATTTTTTATGCTTTTGAATTGCATTATGGGAGTTTGATCTTTCCTCCAACAGCTTTTAACCTTGAAAAGTTGGAAAAAAGTGACTTTTATGAACATTTTAATAGTTTGAAGTGATATATTGTCTGGGTTGGTGTTGTATATTACAGTAAAAAACCTTGTAATAAACTTCCAGTACATTTTCTGTTATTTTACAGACTTATTTCTCTCTCTATATTATATTTCTTATACATTATATTATTTTAAACTACTAAAATGTCAATAAAAGTCACTTTTTTAAACTGTAGAGTCAAAAGTTGACAGAGCAGAGATAATGTTCCCTTCACTTCTGAATCACAAAATACGGAAACTGTTCATCAACATATAAATAGAAATACCTGCTCTTTAACTGATGACAATACCTGGTGATTTACTGATGTTTCCTGTTTTATTTGTGTGTCTGTGTGTGTGTGTGTGTGTGTGTGTGTGTGTGTTTTAGGTAACATCAAGACTACAGTTAAAGATTGTTTTCCCTCAACTAACTGTCCAACCGGGTCCATCAACCTCGGCAGCATTAAGACCTCTATTTACTGTTGTTCCAGCAATCTCTGTAACGCGCAAGATTCTGCAGGTATTTTACAAATCAACAAAACTTCATCAGCCCAAAATGACTTTCGGTTTTATGAAATTGATATATATATATATATATATTTTTTTTTTTTTTTTTACATCACCTTTTTTAATCAGAATAATATGAGAACAATAACCAAAAATGTCTTAATGCACAGCAACACCAGAACCCTAAACAAATACCAAATATTTTTTCTTTCAACATGTAGATCCCAACACTAATGTCCCCAATGGGAATAAATGCTATTACTGTGACGGACAGGACTGCTCAAAGACACTGAGCTGTTCAGGAACCGAAGACCGCTGCTTTTCAGAATCAGGTAATCTGCTACAACACAGTCTGTTAAACACAATCTTCTGTGTTTGAGCTTTTAATATTAGGGGTATAAACATACATGGTCTCGTGGTTTGGTTCGGTTATGATTATCATGTCATCAATTCGGTTCAGTTCGATATGCATGACGATGCATTAACGATGCCTTCCATACACAATTTTTTTATTTTCCGCATATTCAGAGAGAGCAAATTTGTTCAAAGAACCGCATATAAATCACCGTCACTCACTCATTCATATATTCCCCAACTGATACAATGAAATTCCAACAATCCAAGACATAAAAATACATTCTCATATATTATCATTGTTTGCTTCCATTATTCGCAATGTTGTAGAGAAGCAACAATACAGAGATCCAGTTCCTCATTTATTCCGCTTGGGGGAAGTGAATTTTCCTTCCTGAAACCAAAACGCTTGACTTTGTAATAATGTTTTATTTAGATTACCTCCTCCACGTGACTCATATGCTTCCTCAATTCCTGAACATTCTAGTTGTTTAATCCCATGTCCTAATTCATTAAAATGTCTTGCTACTGCCGAGGTTATATCTTTTCAATGTTCACGCTTTATGACATGGCACGTTATCCTGCTGGAAGTAGCCATCAGAAGATGGGTACACTGTGGTCATAAAGGGATGGACATGGTCAGCAACAATACTCAGGTAGGCTGTGGGGTTGACATGATGCTCAATTGGTACTAATGGGCCCAAAGTGTGCCAAGAAGATATCCCCCACACCACTACACCACCACCAGCCTGAACCGTTGATACAAGGCAGGATGGATCCATGCTTTCATGTTGTTGATACCAAACTCTGACCCTACCATCCTAATGTCACAGCAGAAATCGAGACTCATCAGACCAGGCAATGTTTTTCCAATCTTCTATTGTCCAATTTTGGTGAGCCTGTATCAATTGTAGCCTCAGTTTCCTGTTCTCAGCTGACAGGAGTGGCACCCGGTGTGGTCTTCTGCTGCTGTAGCCCATCCGCCTCAAGGTTCGACGTGTTGTGCATTCAGAGATGCTCTTCTGCAGACCTCGGTTGTAACGAGTGGTTATTTGAGTTACTGTTGCCTTTCTATCAGCTCAATCTGGCCATTCTCCTCTAACCTCTGGTATCAACAAGGCATTTGCGCCCACAGAACTGCCACTCACTGGATATTTTCTCTTTTTTGGACCATTCTCTGTAAACCCTAGAGATGGTTGTAAATCCCAGTAGATCAGCAGTTTCTGAAATACTCAGACCAGCCCGTTTGGCACCAACAACCATGCCACGTTCAAAGTCACTTAAATCACCTTTCTTCCCCATTCTGATGCTCGGTTTGAACTGCAGCAGATCGTCTTGACCATGTCTACATGCCTAAATGTATTGAGTTGCTGCCATGCCATTGGCTGATTAGAAATTTGCGTTAACGAGCAGTTGGACAGGTGTACCTAATAAAGTGGCCGGTGAGTGTATGTGGTTCTTTGAACAAATTAGCTTTCTCTGAATATGGGGATTATGTTTATGTAGGTGGAGGAGACATTTCTTATGTTACTAGCTATATACGAAAGGAAATGAGATTAGATTGTTTTTAACTATCGAGTGGTTATGACGTAATGGGATTGACAATGGTATAAAAGGGTGGAGTGAGAAAATTGTTTCACACACTAAGGAAGGCATTGAGCCGAAACATTTGTGTTTTATATCTCTGAAGAATGTGAAATAAAGATATATAAACCAATTATTTAACGAGTGTGGATCATGACCTTTTGAATTATACCGTTAACAAGATTATTGCACCAAAATTTAAATACCGCAGGAGCACAGTGCATACTTCAGTACTTCACAACACAAGAATACAATTGTGTCTTTTAATACAAGCTGTTGTACTGTTTACAGAACAAACCATTAACCAATGACTTGCCTAATTGTTACCCTAACTTGCCTAAATAACCTAGTTAACCTAGTAGCTTAATAGTAGTATCTTCAACAATATCTAGTAAAATATGATGTACTTTCATCATGGCAAAAATACAAGAAACAGTTATTAGGAATGAGTTATTAAAACTATTATGTTTAGAAATGGGTTGAAAAAAATCTTCTTTCTGTTAACCAGAAATTGGGGGGAAAAATCTACAGGAGGGCTAATAATTCTGACTTCAACTGTATATGAGCTGCACCTTTCATTTGACCTGCTCTCTTTTTGAAGATATCAAACAAAACTCAAGTACAGACACAGAAGACAACATGAGCATTTATAGCAAATAAACAAATGTAGATAATAATCCTGCTTGCTTTTTGAGCGCTGTCGAACAAGTTTATAAACCCCTATGATTGTTCATTTGTGTTCATGCGTTCAACAGAAAGGGCTGTGATTGGCTCTTGTGATTGTGAGTGACACGGACACTGAAGAACAACAGCAGTTATATACAGTCTATGCGCGGTTATCACAGCTGATCCGTGAGAGACTCAGTGGAGAAGATTCCACCTACAGACACGCTTGTTAGGGAGCGAGCACCTACGGTGTGTAGGCCCTATTGGAATTGTGTTGTTTATTGTTCTCCGGAATGAATCGCGATTTTGAGGGTCAATACATTCTCAAAAACTCACGAAACTTTGCACACGCCCCAGAAGTGGCGAAAATTTACACCTGTTATAGGTTTCGGAGGTGGGTGTGGCAAAATGACTCGACAGCGCCACCTATGCACATTTGACGGACTGGCCCCTGAGCTACGTTTCACGCACACGTACGAAAATTGGCAAACACATCAAACATGCCAAAACCTACCAAAAAGTCTCTTGGAGCAAAATCTCAAACCCAACAGGAAATCGGATATTTGGCGAAAAAGTGCAGTTTTTGCCATTTCCAGGCGTGGTATTTGAACGAACTCCTCCTAGGGAACTTATCGGATCAACACCAAAATTGGGTATTGTCATTTAAAGGCCTTGGTGATGTTAAATTGTGAAGATCTAGAGTTTTCGGCGAGGGGCGTGTCTGTGGTGGACTGAGAAAGTGCAATGCTTCGCCATGGAGGAGGAAGCACTTATAACTCAAACAAACAATATCTGATCTGCCTGAAAATGCACAGGTTCGATGAGATTCCTCTCCTTAACACATCTACATGCCAATATTGAGTCTCAGTCATAGCGCCACCTGCTAACAGAAGGAAGTTTGGCATAAATCTGTGATTTTCTCAGGTATTTTAACATATATCGGCTTAAATTATTATTATCCGCTGTTCTCTGTCATCCTGAGGCCACCGGGTGGCGGTGAGCCCGGGTGCAAGATCCCTTTCATCGCTGCTTGCAGCTTTAATATTTCATTTGTTTTTAATTACTTGCGCTCGCCTCCTTCGTCATAGTAAGCTAGGACTGCACAATATTTAGTTTTTCTGCGTTATATATTGCGATATGAAAATCATTTTACAAGATGACTCTATTTGGAAATAATTCCTCATTTTATATTGATTTAAATGATGTGCATAAAATATATAAAATTATAAAGAAAAATAAATTAAAGCACAGATAGAAAGCTAAAAATTAAATAAATCAATGCTTTATGGTTTTGGGGCCTCACGGTGGCGCAGTGGGTAGCACGTTCGCCTCACAGCAAGAAGGTCGCTGGTTCGAGCCTCGGCTGGGTCAGTTGGCGTTTCTGTGTGGAGTTTGCATGTTCTCCCCGTGTTGGTGTGGGTTTCCTCCGGGTGCTTACACAGTAAAAAATTATTTGACAAAAAGTCATGGCTACAAATGTTTTTGTTACTTTAACTTATTTTAATAAGTTAATCAGATTTTAACTCCATTTTTTAAAGTTATGCAGACTTTAACTTAATATTATTTCGTCCTTTTGATTGATGTAAGTTGAGCTGACTAGAAAAGTTCATTTGATTCAGCTAAAAAATGAAGGCAGCACGATTTCTTTTTACAGTGTAGACGAGGCTTTTTGTTTCATATGAACCTTCATTCACGTGTTTTCCATCTTTTATTTAGGAACTATCGGAATCCAGTCACTGACTTTCAAAGGTTGCATCTCCAATTCTTTTTGCAATGCCACAGGATACACTTCTTTTCTTACCAACTACACATGCTGTTCGGGAAACCTGTGCAACGGAGCTACAAGTGTCACTCAGAGTTTGCCGTTCCTCTGCTGTTTTCTGCTCTCCTTCATCCTGATGCTCTGAATACACACTCAGATTCAACAATCTGCTCTACACAATATACGGCGTCTGTTTTCTCTACTGCTTTTGATCTGGTGTGATGAGTTTAAAGGGATCTGATTAATTGTCATCTGATTTATGAAACGTTTGATAGATATATTACATAGTTATCATATTTTAATTATGTGCTATTAATCAATGAAACATCCTTGCGTACTTTTTCCCAAATGGCAATGATTCAGCTTTGTTTATAAAATCTAGGGTTGCACAGTATTGGAAAAATCTAACATTTTGTTCATATTTTGTTATTCTGTGATATACAGTATATTGCGATACGAATACAATTTCACTTCATTTCTACACAGAAAACTAAAATGATTCATTGGATCAGTAGGTAGCACGTTCGCCTCACAGCAAGAAGGTCGCTGGTTCGAGCCTCGGCTGGGTCAGTTGGCATTTCTGATTGGGTAAGCTAAATTGTCCGTAGTGTATGTGTGTGAATGAGTGTGTGTGGATGTTTCCCAGTGATGGGTTGCAGCTGGAAGGGCATCCGCTGCGTAAAACATATGCTGGATAAGTTGGCGGTTCATTCCGCTGTGGCGACCCCAGATTAATAAAGGGACTAAGCCGAAAATAAAATAAATGAATGAATGTTTTAAGGTAAGTGGTTGCAAACATTTATATGGGCTGAATTTAAACAAACAAATCAAATTTAGTACTGTTCAACTTCATTCCTTTGTTCAAATTTAGCCCGTATAAATTGTTTGCAACCACTTACCTTAAAACAATTGAGTAAATCCAATGAATCCTTTCTTTCAGTGTACATTTGGAAAGAATTGATCAGTTTAGATGGATTGGGATGATTCTGTAGAGGAGTGCATCTGCATATAATCTAATAAACAATCTACAAGCATAGCTAAATACAATAAAGGAAAAGATGCAATTGAAATAAACAGTGTTTTAGCGTTTTCCCCGCATCTTACAGTATTCACACACAGTAATTGAATAATAAGAATAAAAATTGTTGTTAAAGTTACAAACGGTACAATTTCTTATGCCTGAATGCTTTTAAAATCCTTATACAGTCACAGGCCTCAAAAACAAATGCAAATGATAAATGATAATACAGACGTAACATTGCATATTCTGCCATCTGACTATTGCGAATGATCACACTGCGATACCGATGCTGAAATTATATTTTGTGCAGCCCTAATAAAAACCTTTGAGACAGACAGTACAATCACAGCATTCAGATGTGTGTTTGCACCGCTACGGAGTTATTAATAACCACACATAATTATTAATAAACACACTGATGTTGCGAATAGTCAAATAATCATGTATTTTGATCATTTTATATATTTCGCGCAGTGGGTAGCACGATCGCCTCAAAACAAGAAGGTCGCTGGTTCGAGCCTCGGCTGGGTCAGTTGGCATTTCTGTGTGGAGTTTGCATGTTTTCCCCGTGTTGGCGAGGGTTTCCTCCGGGTGCTCCGGTTTCCCCCACAAGTCCAAACACATGCAGTATAGGTGAATTGGGTAAGCTAAATTGTCCATAGTGTATGTGTGTGAATGAGTGTGTATGGATGTTTCCCAGTGATGGGTTGCAGCAGGAAGGGCATCCGCTGCGTAAAAACATATCCTGGATAAGTTGGCGGTTCATTCCGCTGTGGCGACCCCAGATTAATAAAGGGACTAAGCCGAAATGAAAATGAATGAATGAGTAAAGTGTATTGATGCTAAAATTTCAGATAACATCATTTATCAGCAGGTGGCAGCAGATCATCTTTTATACCTAAATAATGCCTTGGATAGCTCCAGCTCAATGTAAATGTTATTTGATTAAGCAGTTCTTTGGTTGATACGTTTGATTTTTTTAAACACTATTTTATCATGGTGCAGAGAGAAGTTTGTGGTTAAAATGTTAAATGTATCTAACAGTGTTAATTGATAAGATTCATTCATAAATCAGCAAAACCAGATAACCAGATAAATAAACACCGTTACTGATTCCTTAAAGTGTCAGTTTTTATAAATCTTTGGCATGACAATAATAGGAGCACATGACTAAACTAATCACCTGCGATGCTAAACATATATCATGTCTGTCTCTTGTACGATTAAATCAAATCCCCCAAAAGAAACTACAGTCTAATCAACTGGGAGGTTATCAGATCACTTTGTGCTGCTCTATTCAGATCTAGAGTGAGTTTCACATTTAATCAATAACTGAACTTTGACTTCATCCTGGTCTGAGCAAAAGACACACAATATCAGCAGCACTGAGCGTGATACAATCACAGAGCGGGAGTGGGTTTATGCGTCTCTGAACGAGCCCTACGTATGGGGATAACATTTCTAAAATTGCCAATTTTTATGGTATTAAATGCATTCCTTATATAAAAACAAGTGTAATTTATAAAGTGCACTACAACGTATAAATAAATGAACAAAAACGTAAGAATATACTGAAAAATGTGAAATGTTCAAATAAAAATAATCCAGCAAAATGTAAAAACAATGTAAAAACACTTGGAATTTGGTTGGCAAAATGCACTGTAAAAACGCTGGGCTCCACACAATTCCTTCATGTTGTCCCAACTCAAATCGATTAAGTTAACTTAGTTGATTTGGCAAATTTAAGTGGATTGAACATAAAACTATTAAGTTGTTCCCCAAAAAACCTTAAGAGTTGTGTTGTTTCAGCGTTTCGTTTGAACAAGCAGCAAACGTTATTTTTTGTGTCAACATTATGGCTCAGTTCAGAACTGTCTAATTGCAGACAAATTGCTAAATAAATTAATATACCAGTTCGTATACACAAAAATATATTTAATATAAGTCCCTTAACATATATTAATCTATCTCAAATAAAATATATATGTATACTTAAAGTACTACTACAGCTAATAATAATAATAATAATAATAATAATAATAATAATAATAATAATAATAATAA
>CAIGQW010000399.1:1657265-1715452 GCA_903798125.1 Danio choprae | reverse complement strand
TATATATATATATATATATATATATATATATATATATATATAAAATATTATTTACTCACCCTCAAATTGTTTTAAATTTATATGAGTTTATTATTCTGTTAAACACAATTTGGTTACAAAAATTCTTCAAAATATAATTTCTTGTGTTAAACAGAAGAACCACTTATGATATGTTGGAGGGTGAGCAAACAATGTCAGAACTTAAGCTGATTTTCCACCATTTCGCCCCCTAGTGGTAGTCGTTTCAAGAATTTATTTAGAACTAATGATTTTAATGACAGTACTGAATGTATGATTATATCCACAAAAATAAAGATAATCTAATATACAGGAATTAAGATAGCCTTTAATATTAGTATTGTCATTTTACAGATTTATTAAGAAAAAAATATTCAAATTATTGTTGTTCTGAAAGACAACAGTGAATTACTTACAGTGAATTGGTACGATGAGTCTTTCCTATTTTGTTTTATTTAGTAGTGTTTTTATTGAATATTTAATATCATTTAAATATTTTAATGTAATTTGGGAATATTTTTAATTTACTATATATTTGATAATATTAATGTATATTAATGATAATAATAATAATAATAATAATAAGGAAAATCCCAATTTGGCCAAAAGTTGGACAAAATGCTGAGGTATAATAATAATAATCATAATAATTATTATTATGATTATTATTACTATTATTATTATTGTGGGCCTCACGGTGGTGATGGGTTGCAGCTGGAAGGGCATCCGCTGCGTAAAACATATGCTGGATAAGTTGGCGGTTCATTCCGCTGTGGCGACCCCAGATTAATAAAGGGACTAAGCCGAAAAGAAAATGAATGAATGAATTATTATTATTGTTATTATTAGTATATAAATTGTTATAATATATCAATGCTGGTATATATAGTTACAAAATTAATTACCAAATTATGCAGCCCTAAAAACAAGCACAGCAAACCTCAATATTTTAAAATCTCATTTTTCCCTCTAAACTCGTCCAGCCCTATCATACTAAATTCTTCCAGCTCTATACAGCAATAATAATCCATAGTGCATTATTACAATTCAGTATGTAAGATTGTATTGTAATATTATTGATTAATAATTAATTACTCTGATAAAGCATGAGGCTTTGGAACTGTTACTATAGCAATACTATTATAACGTTACAATTATGCACTTTTTTTACATCAGTAAATGATATGTGTGTTTATTATATCCAATTGTACTCTTAAGGTGTCTGACCGTACAGCTATAATCCTGTAACAGCAATGTACCAAAACTGAGAAAAAGTCTTGTCTGTCATGTACCAGAGAGCGTCCTAATGCTTCCAGGAGTTGAAAACATCTTTTTGTATTGTATATCTCCGTTTTTCAGAATGTTATATGTCTGTGAACAGTTATTTTAACCTATAAATGTTGCAACAATCACGCTGATCTTTTCACGATCTCACTAATCTCTGCTAAATTTAGGCTCCAAGCACACTCTATGCAAGTGCACAAATGCGGACATGAATGCAAAATACAGTGTCGCTGTACATATTAAGCATGCATGATTGCATTACTCTGCCAGAAGGAAACCTTTAAAACTCTCTCAAGCTGACTGTAATGTTATTCAGGACTAGGCCTGTCTCAATATACCGACTTATTGCGCAATACATGGACCTCAGTCACTTTTGGTGATGCAGCTGTAAAAAGTGCTGGGTTCCACACAATCGATTTGTGTTGGGACAACATGAAGGAATTAAGTGAACCTATTAGTTTGGACAAATTTAAGTGGATTGAACATAAAGCTGTCCCAAGAAAATAAAAACAAAACGTGTTGTTTCATTTTAAATGCAGTAAGTAGTTTGAAAAAACAGCAAATGTCGTTTTTTAATATAATATATAATATTAATTAGTATATAATGGTCAACATTTGAAGTAGATCGGAAAAAAAATTGTCCCAAGACAAGAATGGGGGTTGTTCAATAGTTTTAGAAAGGTGATGATCCACTTCTAATGTTTCTTTTAAACATTTATTTCCATGTTTTTTGCATTTTACAAAGCTACAACAACAAAAAGAGGGCAAAAAAAACAATAATAATACCTATAAAACACAATACATAAGAATACAGAACACAGAAGAACAACGAAAAAGCTAAATATAATTTGTCTGATCAGGTAATGCGTAAATTAAAGTGATCATAAAGTAACATTGTTCTTTGATGATCAGAAAAATGCATTATCCTGACTGTAACTGTATTGTCAGATAATAGTTTGGGCACATTATTAAAAACATTATAGATTATGAATAGTGAATATCAATTACACTCAATCTTTAATGACTGTGTTATTGACAGGGGTCATCGGATGTTTCTTCCAATGCATTAAGGTGTGCTAATATCTGTCCCCATCTCAAATTCATCATTATTGATATATCTCAATCTCTCCAATCCACTTCTAGTCTTGACTACTGTACATCAACCTTAATGTTTACATAAAAATGCATGTGACCAGTATTTCAGCAGATTGCGCAGCCTTCGTCATCTCATCTAATCTCTTTAGTTGGGATGTTTCATGTTCCGATACCCTTTTTCTCCTCATGACACCGATTCCCATACTTGAGCTCAGGATATCGGCCGATACAGAGTACTGAACCAATACCCGAGTGCGTATCTGTAGAAACAGTTCTGTATACTAATACTAGCCCTGTACAAATTGACAGAATTAATTTACGGTGTGCTTTAGACTTTAGACCATTAATAAAACATGCACAAATACATGCAGTGAACTAGGGAATTTATCAGATATTCAACAGTAATATTATTTACTGTACAAATCAAAAACTGTAAACTGTAAAAGTTCTATTCAAGTTTTACAGTACAACTGTATCAAAATCAGTGCAAAAAATAAAGAAATATAAAAAAATGAATATGAATAATATAGAAAATGACCTCTTTGAAACTTAAAATTCTGAAAAAAAAGTGTGTTATCCTCTTCTTCTTCACTGCTCTAACAGTGGTTGTTGAGGCTTCCTGTGTTTGCATTCTGAGCAGTGAAGAAGAACAGACTCCGGGTTTGGAGTTTTAAGCAAAACTAGTGGGCATATGTCATTTAAAAAGATGGTATCGGATCACTTTATGGTTTCAAATACTCGCTGATACCAATGCCAAAATTGACTAGTATCGGTATCTGAACAACCCTACTCTTTTGGAGGCATCAGAGAGCTCACGTTTAGGAACAATGCTTTAAAAATCACCTTCAGACTTTTCCTGAAAGCTACTGGTTGTTCGGAAGAAGTTGAGCTGTCTCAAAGCTGATATCAACGTCTATAAAAAAAAAGACACGATCAAATGATCTTTGAAATGTTCTTAAAATGACAATAATATCACTTACCACATTCATTTCTGTGACAATACAGTTGAAGTCAGAATTGTTAGTCCCCCTGTATATTTTTTCCCCAATTTATGCCTAATGGAAATAAGATCTTTTTTCAGCACATTTCTAAACATAACAGTTTTAATAACTCATTTCTAATAAATGATTTAGTTGATCTTTGCCAGGATGACAGTACATAATGTTAGACACTAGTGTTCAGCTTAAAGTGCAATTTAAAGATTTAACTAGGTTAATTAGGCAAATCATTAGTATAATGATGGTAGACAATAGTAATGTTCTGTAGATGTTCTGTAGACAATTGAAAACAAATATTACTTGAGGGGGCTAATAATATTGACCGTAAAATGGTTTAAAACAAATTAAAAACTGCTTTTATTCTAGCCGAAATAAAACAAATAAGACTTTCTCCAGAAGAAAAAATATTATAGAAAATACTGTGAAAAATTCCTGAATCTGTTAAACATCATTTGGGAAATATTTCAAAAAGAAGAAGAATATGTTGACTTCTGTATCTCTTCTGTATCTGTATCTCGCCCAACAAAAAATGATTTATTGGGACAGGCCTATTGAGAACAGGTTGCTATCTATGCACTTCAACTTTGACTAACATGCCAGCAAGATTTAAACTACAGTGTCATCATGTCTGTAATAATAGACATGAAAGAGAAACAGTCTGACATATTCAGCTAGAAACATTAACGTTCACATACAGAGAGTATCGTTCAGGCCTGTGCTATGACGAATGCTCTGTGAACTGCTTGAGCAATGCAGAAAAAGAGCAGGCCAAAAATACACTTTTCTGCGTGCATTTTGGCATCTTACACTGACTCTAATATGGGAAACGCTGGCATTAAAGCAGCTTAATGGTCCCAAATCCCAGCCCAGACTGTCAGCACAGAGCCTTTTCCCAAAATCACAAGCTAAACAGCTGCTGCTCCTTTAATTCTGTTACATCATTTATAATGGATGACAATGACGACATCGCTGTCAACTGCATGCATGTGGCAGATTTGATGCTTTTTTAGTTTAAGTAGCAATGAATTATTTAACTTCGTTCACGACGATTGCCTTAAATTGAATAACCTTTGCTGCTTACACTTTTTACTAAATATGTGTATTTCTCTTTGGGCCTCAACTTTTGTTGTTTTGTTCCTGTGAAAATCAAGTGTGATGCTGTTTCTGATGCTTAAACACTTTTAACTCTCAATCAGTAAATGTCACTCTGCAAATGACTATATTCAATAAAGTAAACGATTGTATTGAAAATCTGTTTCTTATGTCCTCAAATTGTATCTGTTTTACTGCCACAGCCATATCACCCTGCAGTCCAAGACCGGTTACTCACTGAAGCTAAGCAGGGCTGAGCCTGGTCAGTAGTTAGATGGGAAACCACGTGGGAAAACTAGGTTGCTGTTGGAAGTAGTGTTAGCTCAACCTGCGGTCTGTGTGAGTCCAAATGTCCCAGTAAAGTGAAGGGGACACTGTACTGTCAGTGAGCGCCGTTAAACCAAGAGACGTTAAAACCAAGGTCCTGACTCTCTGTGGTCATTAAAAATCCCATGGCACTTTTTGTAAAGAGTAGGGGTGTAACCCTGGTGTCCTGGCTAAATTTACACCATCTGCCCTTACCATCATGGCCTCCCAATCATCCCCATCCACCGAATTGGCTCTATCACTGTCTCTCCACTCCCACTATAGCTGGTGTGTGGTGAGCGCACTGGTGCCATTGTCCTGTGGCTGCCGTCGCATCACTGGTGGTGGTGTGGAGAGGACCCCCCCCCAACCACTGCTAACCACTAAGCCACCATGTCTCCCATTTATATATATATCGTTCGCCTCACAGCAAGAAGGTCGCTGGTTCGAGCCTCGGCTGGGTCAGTTGGCGTTTCTGTGTGGAGTTTGCATGTTCTCCCTGTGTTGGCGTGGGTTTCCTCCGGGTGCTTCGGGTCCAAAGACATGCGGTATAGGTGAATTGGGTAAGCTAAATTGTCCGTAGTGTATGAGTGTGAATGGATGTTTCCCAGAGATGGGTTGCAGCTGGAAGGGCATCCGCTGCGTAAAAACATATGCTGGATAAGTTGGCGGTTCATTCCGCTGTGGCAACCCCAGATTAATAAAGGGACTAAGCCGAAATGAAAATAAATGAATGAATATATATATGTTTTTTTTTTGTTTTTTTTACACAGTGATGTAGTGTAGTGTGTGCCTTCTGTAAATGATAGTAAAATGCATAATAGTCATTATTTTTTGCTAAGAATATAATATTAAATATAATGTATAATGTACAACATACAATAGCCTGTACCATACCTTTTTTACACTTGACTATGCTTCATGTATTTTTTGCAACAACAAAAAAAAATCACATCTTCTCACAAACTGTCATGAGCCGTTTTAGTGAAATTGTGAAACTGCCCCACTAATCTTCCTTTTCAAAGTATTTATCTTCCCAGAAAAGGTCAAAGAGATCATCTAAAAAAGCTATTTTTGACTGCAAAGCTTGTACACAACTGTCAGAACTATCTGTGTGTGTCCTAAAATCAATATGCCTTTCTTGGCTGGAAAAAAAGTCTGAACAGACATTCTGGTTTGGATGTGAATGGTTTTTGGTGTCCTTGACGTGCCGACAATATGATAAAGTACCGTAATAAGAAACCCAGCTCTGCTGTCCTAATGAAAATCAAAGGGAAATGAATCATGTCCTCCTCACTGACGATGCTGTACCGCGGTGCTTATTTAAGCTTTATTCTGCTGCAGCACTATTTGCCCCAAACAGACAGTGACTCTGATGGGATCATGAAACATTTATGAGCTCCAAAGAAGAAGCTTGAGAAGAATCTGGTGGAACTTTCTAAAAGCAAACGCAGGATTTCATGCTCTCTTTATGGCAACACTGCATCCTTTAAAGTGTATTCTTTTATGTTGTCAGACAGTTTGTTGTGTATATGGCAATGCAGCTAATGTTAAGTATTTATGAGGCTGCCAGTGCTCCATAGACTTGTAAATCATTTGTTTTGAACCACATTTTTACAACATTTGTGTTTTCAGCCCCCCAAAATGCCATTAACACAATGTAAAAAAAGATAAGGAAGTTGACTCTTTGTTCCTCTGTGCCATTTTTGCTATAGAGAGCGAGTAAATATTCTCTATTATGGTATTTTAGGGTTTTAGTGTTTATACAACACCATATTAAAATGGGTAAAGAAAATTGTGTTTGAAAAGTAATTTAAAGAGCCTCTATTATGGGTTTTTGAAAATGATCTTCCATGCAGTGTGTAACAAGTGAACGAAAACATCCAGCAGAGGTTTAAATCTGAAAGTTCACTGTGTTTGAAACTATTGATTCTTTAACGAAATAGTCGACTCAGAGTCAAATGAATGAATCGAGTTGAGTTCGGATCTTTCGCTTCAACGCATCGACGTCGATACGGTACATCACCAAATATGTAGTTCCAGATCCGGTAAAAAGTGAACGCGCATTTCCCTTCAGACAATAGCAGAGCTCAGGACTAATCATCATGATGCGAAGATGACGATCACTGACAGATGGAGATTCCGCTGTGGGGAATAAAGGGTTAAAGTTCATTTTCAGAGCAATACCAGTATAGCCAACCTAGTGCTGTTTGTTCCAGTCATTTCTCTGATGATTGATACAATAACCTACGCTGCAGCACGGGATTCGTCGGTCGTTTGCTATTAAAAGAAGGAGCAGCAGAGACTATTATGTGTTGGACTTTGTCAGACTTTGACAGGGACTTTGTCAGTAACTGTTACTGTTCACATGAACCAGTTTCTTCTTCCTCCGGATTATAACATGTAAGTGTAATTAAAATGGTTGCCTCGTTTTGTGTAATTTGCAAAAAATGTTTTTAATTGTGTGTTATAATTTGTAATCGCTCCACGCGGCTTGTAATCACTTATCTATTACAGATCAGTGCTTGTACTGTATCTCTCGGGTTAAACTTTCATGAGGCTATTCACATACATCACGTGCTTCTTCCATAACCGATTTAAATGCGTTTACTCGTGATCTTCAGCCGTTTGTCACTGCTATGGCCACCATCAGCTGTTCCTCACACGTTCTGCGTCTATTTTTAAAATAGTTCAACTTTTGCCACTGTGTGGATTAATACTGAATGTGTGTCATTGTTATTACTTGGGGTTAGGGTTAAGAGTAGAGAAATATGCTGATGTTTAACTGTATTGCTTTATTGCAATCCTGCATTGGGCTCTCATATACTTTCTGCTACCTCATAGCCGTGGTGGGCGTTTCTCTCTGTCTCACGCTGAACGCAGTCGACCAATCGCAACAGACTAGGTCATCGGACCAATCAGCGCAGATTAGCTTCGCGCTAAGGAGGGGTTTGGGAACAAATGAATCGCTGAACGAATCATACGGGAGTCGTTGGGATAATTAGGTAAAAATAAATACATATTATAAGACAATGAAGGTGTTTTTTGACCTTGCATGCATATCAGCCTGTTGTTGGAGACCCCCAAAACCAAAATATGACCTTTTATAATGCAAAATAGGGGCTCTTTAAATGCACTATAAAAAAAGTTGACAACTTAAAATTGTAAGGTAACTTGCTGCAGAGCCTCTTTAGTTGACTCAACTTAAATCAAGTCAAGTGCAGAAGGTGGGTTAAAAGTTGAGTCAACTCAAAAGAGTCGTGCAGCAAGTTTCCTTACCATTAAGTTGAACCAACATTTTTTTTATAGTGCATGTAAAAAACTGCTAATTATTTTCCAATTTTAATATGATGTTATATAAACACTTAAACCCTAAAATACCATAATAGAGAAGATTTACTCGCTCTCTATAGCAAAAACGGCACAGAGAAACAAATGACCACTGGTAATAAAAATAAATAAATAAATTCAGCATATGAATTGTCACGCTCGGGTGAGGGACAGGAAGGCAGAGGAAGACCAGATGAAATGAAACACGAATTTATTAACAACACTTACGACAAACACGAGTACATGAAGAAACTCTGGGAGGACATGGGGTGATGACAGCATGGACACAAAGACAATACACCGACGCATTGACAATACAATACCGGACCAAGATGAAACAAACAGAGGGGTATAAATACACAGGGAACATGATGAACTGATTGGACACAGAGGTGAGACACAGGTGAAACAAATTAACAGTGAAAACAGCGGGAAAACAGAACAAAGGAATTACATGACGACAACAAAAGCACATGGACACAACAGAACCCTGACAATGAATGATAAGAACACTGATAGCCAATCAGAATTAATCCATCCTACTTTTTCAATATATTTTAGCTGTTAGCTTTGATTGTAGGGGGAGCATGTGCCCAGGGCTACATTTTTGAGAACCGAGAAATATGTCCTCAATAGTACATATGGCTGCATTTTGTGTGTAAAACGAATGCTTCGGCGTGTCCGATTGGCTCAGTAGCTCAACACGAACAGCATCACACGCAGACTAGGGTTTTGAGTCTGGCAAAGGATGGTTCCAGAAACCAGGTAAAATGAAACCACAAAAAAGCAGTGTGAAATTGTGGTAAAACCATGCAAGCTCCAATGGCTTTTCTCTTCTAGTTAGCTTTTGAATACACTATCGGTTGGGGTTTATGGAAGGGGGTGTGTGGCTCAGTCAATATCAAGCTGATATATTATGCACAACAAGCTGACCGGCTTCTCTCACAGATGCAATCGAAAAGGAAGATTGGCAGAAACATACATGAGAAATAGCACAACTGCATCCACACGTAGCCCAGGATGCTCGGTTTCTCAAAATCTAATTTCTGGGTTCTCAAATATGTAGCCCTGGGCACATATCTCTTATGAGCCTGGGTTGGTAATTAATCTTAATTTGTGGGTCTCATCAAATGTTGGACAGGTCAATGTAAAATCCAATCCATGTTCAGTAATATTAGCTTAAGGAAGAAAAATAAATAGCTAGTACTGCATGCGATTGATCAATATCGGTATCGGTGGAAAGTTTGTTTGATAAAATCGGTATTGACCAAAACAAAAAACTGCTGTTAATGCATCCCTAAATACCATTGTTAATATTGGTAAGGGATTCCTTATTATCAATGTTGCAAACTATGTTACTTAATATACAGTAATTAATTAATAATACAGGTTTTTGTGGTTTAGTATTTCCAGGATTCTTTGATTAATATAAACAGCACCTACATATAAAAGGACTGTAAATACACTTCATCTAAATAGAGTTGAGATTTTTCTAGACAAGGACAGAAAGCGGGTCATCTCTAAATATCTCAACTCTCCTCGGAGTAAAAGCACTTCTGACTCCAGTCTAAAACAGGTTTATCTGTCAGTGGCCTAGTTTATCGATGCAGAAAAAAAGTCCCATTTACAACAATGACAGCAATAAAGATGAATACTTTAGCAATCACACCAACAAACGAGAACACACTGTTTATAATAAGAGTATTGTTGTCTGCTGCTCAAATTGCTTGCCACATTTAAAGGAGAAAATCACTTTAATAAGGGGTTAAAACACAGTTGTGTGGCGGTAGTGCATGAATATAACCAGCCTCTAATAGTAAACATTTATTAATTATATTTTTTATATTCACACTTGATAATAACAGTCTGCAGAAACAGTTTGATTGACATTCTCCTTTTGTATGTGTCATCAGAGCCCCGCCAATTAGTGACCGCCTCTCCCCCATTAGCATAGACAGGCCTGAGTGAGAAGCAGCCGTCCGCCATTAGAGTTTTCACCTGCTCAAGATAATGTCAGCGACTAAGAAGATTATAAATGTGGAGCTTTAGGGTGCACAAATGAACAATGTAATCTCCATAGACTGCCTTCTTCTGAGAGACTACCTAACGTTAGTTCTGTTTTTAATCTGCCGCTATGCTGACACACAGGCATTTGTAGCTCTGCCCTTTTTTTAATAAAGAGCACAATTACATTTAAATTTAAAGTCCTTGTGAACCGGAAGTTGGCGGTTCATTCCGCTGTGGCGACCCCAGATTAATAAAGGGACTAAGCCGAAAAGAAAATGAATGAATGAATGAACCGGAAGTTGCTTTTATTTCAGTATGTTGATGTACTTCTGACTGAAACGAAATATTAAGTAGGGGGTGGGGCTTTCTTTGTGAGCATCATTCCCTCATGCCAAACTTAAGTGTCAGAGGGGGTTATTAATATGCAGTGGCTAAGGAAGCAAGAAGGCAGAAGGACCAAACGCAGGAGCAAATGAGCAGACTTTCATTGAAGATTACCACAGCAAACAATTATTTTCAATAGATTTATTTGCTCTGATTATTTATTCGCCTTAAGGATAACAATGTGAGCTAGCAAAATAAACACGGTAATTTTTGACTTCTTTAAAGTGACAGTCACCAAAAACGGGACAATTCGGATCAAAGCCTAAACACAGTTTCAAAGAGTTATAAAACATTATTTTGTGGGGTACTTTGAGCTGAAACGTCTTACACACACACTAGGAATGTCAGAGACTTATAGGTCTCCTTTAAAGCAGAATAGATTCATTCTGACTGGCTGTCCATGTTGTTGTAATTCACATGCTGAAATATTCAAAAAATTCCAATAGGGGCGACGGAGTGGCTCAGTGGTTAGCACTGTCGCTTCACAGCAAGAAGGTCGCTAGTTCGAGTCCCGGCTGGACCAGTTGGCATTTCTGTGAGGAGTTTGTATGTTCTCCCCAAGTTTCCTCCGGGTGCTCTAGTTTCCCCCACAGTCCAAAGACATGCACTATAGGTGAACTAGTGTATGAGTGTGTGTAAATGTTAGTGTGTATGGGTGTTTCCCAGTACTGGGTTGCAGCTGGAAGGGCATCTGCTGTGTAAAACATATGCTGGTAAGTTGGCGGTTCATTCCACTGTGGTGACCCCTGATGAATAAAGAGACTAAGCCGAAGGAAAATGAATGAATAAATTCCAATAGCTATTTGTTCCTCTGTGTTGTTTGCATTATAGTCAGTGAGTGAATGTATTCTATTATAGTATTTTAGTTTATCTTAGTTGACACAACACCATATTAAATATGCTTTAAACTTACATTATTTTAAATTACATTTTGGGGGTGGGCTGCTGAAAACAAGTTTAAAATATGTTTAAAAACAATACAGTTATCATTTGAAAGTTATTTGTTTGTTTGTTTGTTTGTTAGACTTTATTAATCCCAAAGGGAAATTAACAGAGCATCACAGCAGAGCTCTACATACTAAAGATAGATCAAATAAATTACTTGTATAAAAAACAACAATATTAATTAAATTAGGGCCTCACGGTGGCGCAGTGGGTAGCACGATTGCCTCACAGCAAGAAGGTCGCTGGTTTGAGCCTCGGCTGGGTCAGTTGGCATTTCTGTGTGGAGTTTGCATGTTCTCCCCGTGTTGGCATGAGTTTCCTCCGGGTGCTCCGGTTTCCCCCACAAGTCCAAAGACATGCGGTACAGGTGAATTGGGTAAGCTAAATTGTCCGTAGTGTATGTGTGTAAATGAGTGTGTGTGGATGTTTCCCAGTGATGGGTTGCAGCTGACATATGCTGGATAAGTTGGCGGTTCATTCCGCTGTGGCGACCCCAGATTAATAAAGGGACTAAGCCGAAATGAAAATGAATGAATGAATGAATTAATTAAATTACATTGATACTGCACACCTTAGTTTCAAACAACAAGTAGACACTAGTCCATATCTAATGCTATTACAATTCAGCACAATTCATCTACACTCTAAAGAATAACTCAAGAGGTCTGTTACCACTACATAGTTTAATACATTGTTGTAACTTAAAAATCCCTAATTGCTGAGTAGATTAAAACGTTTAAGTTGTCAGAATAATTTTATCACGTTTTCACCACAGGAAAATATTGATAATTACATCAACTAAAAAAAAATGCAGCTAATTTAAAGGTAAATATGTCAGTCAATTAGTTTGAAACAATATTTAACTTGTAGCAACCCAAAGAAATTGGGTTGATAACTCAATTTTTCCACACAAATGGAGTTCTGGATTTCAAAGCTCCTCCCCCACTGAACAAGCAAGAAGCAAGTCCGGACAAGTTTTAGGCACAAAGGACATTTTAAGGTGAGATATCGGAGTTTTATTTAATTTCCAAATCAATTTTCTCCATTTCACTGGAGTGTTGGCTACTCCTGGGAAATACAGTTGATGTTAGCAGTGTTTTTTGACTTTGCTTCACAAGAATACACAAGAATTTGAGGAGGACCTTGAAAGGCAAGTTATGACAATTGCCATCATTGGTGATCAGTCTACTTTGGAATTGAACCACAAGACGGAAACCATCATGGTTGAGGGTATGAGAATTCTAAATGGAAGGGATATCTCAGGGTGCTGTGCTCTGCTGATGGGAATAATATATGCTCTGAATCTAAGCTACCTCAAGGAACTTAAATATACTTGTGAAGTTTCTCGAACTTAATGGACTGAAGCCCAGTGCAAAAGTAATGCATCTCAAGAACATAATTTCAAGAGTTCACACTTAGATATTGCTTGATAATAATAGCAGGTTTGGCATGCTGTCCCGGGAGAGAACCCTGAGCTCGGAGATAATTGAGCCCAGGGCTCCCGCCTGGTAAATAAGCATATAAGGGGGTACGAGATCAGATAGTTCTCGAGAGCTCCCCCTGGTAAACTCATCACTGGGAAACATCCATACACACTCATTCACACACATACACTATGGACAATTTAGCTTACCCAATCCACCTATACCGCATGTCTTTGGAATTGTGGGGGAAACCGGAGCACCCGGAGGAAACCCACGCCAACACGGGGAGAACATGTAAACTCCACACAGAAATGCCAACTGACCCAGGCGAGGCTCGAACCAGTGACCTTCTTGCTGTGAGGTGATCGTGCTACCCACTGCACCACCGTGAGGCCCCTACTGACTAATTCATATAATATAATACAAATTCACAAAACTATCTTCAAACGTTTATTTCAGAATAGAGAATTTGTGGTAACATTGCTAATGTTATGCAGTACTTCATGAATATAATATTTTAGAACCTGTACCCATACACAAAACTCATCTACCGTATTATATAAACACCATGATACATTTCAAATACTTACAATATTCCTGTTCGAGGGTTGAATTAGTTTGCATCGCTCTGTTGTTTCTCATTTGCAGGCATTTCAGTGTTTATTTAAAGGTGTCTAATTTAGGGGTGTTGAAGTGTGTGTGTGTGTGTGTGTGTGTGTGTGTGTGTGTGTGTGTGTGTGTGCATGCAAAAAGGCAGCTTTGAATGTTATCACTTTTAATAGAAAGCTCATTTACACCCTTCAGGCTTTCCTATATTCTCCTGTGAGTTTCTGTGACCAACAAAATGTACAACCTATCGACACCAGAGAGAAGGGACTTACTCTAACATGCTGCGGCCAAAAGGAGTTTATGTATCATGTGACAGACTATATGACATTTTAGATCTATTAAATGCGTTTCAGTCTTTACCCCTGATTTTCAACTTAAACTGTTTCCTTCGCTGAGTTAAATGCAACATTTAATCATGAATAATTATTTAGAAATAGTAGTGTGTGACATATAGGGTCTATTATATCATATATCTGTCATATTAGGGGTTAACAATCCTTGTGCTGAAGAAGGATTCATGAACTGGAGTGTTGCTCAGTTACCTAATCACCATTGTGTCCTTGAGCTCCAGGGAAACTGTCCCTGCAGAAAGTGCACCAGATGTCAACACAACACTAAAATTGTTTAGGGGAACAGTTTACTCCAAAATAAAAGCTTTGTCACCATTTACTGACTCTCACAATGTCAAATATGTGCACTTAAGTATAATTTTAAAATGTGTTCGTTTAATTATAAGGAAAGTAATACATTTTAATATAGAGCCAAGCCTGACATTATTCATATCCCTTGATTAAGTACAAACTAAAGCGTTTTTGGACAATTAATTGTTATATTAACAATTAAATAAACACGTATACACTCTAAAGCATTATATGTCAAAAAATTAGTCATGATGACATATGTTTTTAGTTCATTGTAACTAATTAAACTAAGTTAATCATGTTCTAACTTAATTTTATAAGTTACACAAGCTGTTTTAAGTCAGTTTAACATAATATAAGTTCAATGGACTCATATGGTTAATTTGATTCAGCTTAAAATGAAAGGTAACCAGTATTTGTTTACAGTGTACTAGTTTATCTTTATATAAATGTACATATTAGTTGAACTTAGGTGCTTTTTCACCCACATTAAAAGGACAAAAATGCCTGAAATATACATTGATATATTAGTTAAACCTAAATTGGATTTCATTTAAAGTCGCATGGCATATTTAAATACATTTACACATGATGACAAAACTGCAATTACATTTAGAATATGTTCACTTTAAATGTAGCATTGAACCTCATTTACACATATAATCAATAATAAGACATGCTTTTATATGTTAGTTAGCAAAAATAACCACATTTCAAAGTATGATTTTACTTATTTACCTAATTATTAAGTGCATTTTTACACCCTACTTAAGTCTATCAATGTCATTTATTTCATTATATTATATTATATTATATTTTATAGTTCTACAAAAAAGTACTTTTACATTTTGAAGTATATATACACAAGTGCACGTTCAACACAATTAAGCACCCTCCGTTTATAGGTCATGTCATGCTAAATTTCATGCAACATTAAATGTTTATAATTATTCAAGACATCATAACTACACCCAAAAAATTTGGAAAAAAAATCTTTTTACTGAGTAATTACTCAAGAAAATCTAAAACTAATGCAATTAAACTAAATGGGAGTAGAGATTTTGAAGTACAAAACTGAAATAATTCTAAAGCATTTTCCAGTAATATTCAAAATTGTTATTCATTCACTCATTTTTCCTTCGGCTTAACCCATTGTTCATCAGGGGTTGCCACAGCGGAATGAACCGCCAACTATTCCGGCATATGTTTTACGCAGCGGATGCCCTTCCAGCCGCAACCCAGTACTGGGATACATCCATACACTCTCTCATTCACACACACACTCATACACTACGGCCAATTTTGTTTACCCTATTCACCTACAGGGCATGTCTTTGGACTGTGGGGGAAACCGGAGCACCCGGAGGAAACCCACGCCAACACGGGGAGAACATGCAAACTCCACACAGAAATGCCAACTGGCCCAACTCGGACTCAGCAACCTTCTTGCTGTGAGGGAACAGTGCTAACTACTGAGCCACCGCTCTAAAAATTATTATTATTAAAAAATGTTTACTATTACTATCCCTTTAACTGCCCCACCATGAAAAAGCTATTGAAAAATATTTGGTTTGCATTTCTTAACTCCTAATGTCGCTAGTTACCACTCTCAATATATATATATTTTTTTTCGACACATCTCATAGTTTCTAAAATATAGCCTCTACCAAATGGTTGATGTGTTGCTTTATGCTAAAAGTACCAGAATCAATACATATACTATGAAAATCTGAAAATATTTAATACTATATTAATGTGGTATATACTATACTATACTATACTATACTAATACAGAACTGTAATACTAATTTAATTAAAAACATAACCAAAATAAAACATCCCCTCATGTTTCCACTCATAATTACAAAATCCCATCAAACTGGAGTTCCACATACACTGTGAATAATGCTGGGTTCCACACAATGGATTTGTGTTGGGACAACATGAAGGAATTAAGTTTCCTTATTAGTTTTGAAGTGGAATTTAAGTGGACTGAACATAAAACAATTAAGTTGAAAAACCTGAAGAATTGTGTTGTTTCATTTTAAATAAGCACTCTGTAAAAAATGCCTGGTTCCACACAATCCCTTCATCTTGTTGTTACAGTCACCAGCAATCTAGCTAGTGCGGATCGCTGGAAAACTACAAATCTGCCACCAAATGGACTACAAATCCTGTCATGCACCTCACACACACCTGTTCCGGTTTTCCCTGATGACACACACACACAGACACACAGCTGAAGCTCATCATTGATTCATTACCTGGACTATAAAGACATCTCTCATTTCCACACACATGGCTGCGTCTTGTTTATCTGTTTTAGTGAACATTATGATACGTTTTCACTGCCTTGCCGCGTTAGACCCTTGCTTTGTTCCGTTGTTTACGTAGTTTGCCGCCTGGACCGACCTCCTTACCTGTGATCCGACTACTCTTTTTGCTTAACCTGTATGTACCGATTGCTCCTGTGTTTGACCTTTGCCTGCCTGACTATTCTCTGTTGAATAAATACTCCATTAGGATCCTCAACGTTGTGTCCAGCATCCTCACATTACACTCATCTAAACGCAAATCAATTAAGTTAACTTAATGGTTTTTACCATTTTAAGTTGATTGAGCATCAAACAATTAAGTTGTCCCTAAACACTAAAGAATTGTGTTGTGTCAGCTCATTTTAAATAAGTAGTTTGAACAAGCGGCAAACTTATTTTTTTGAGTGTATAGAGAATCATACACAGACCGCCTTACTGGCTTTAATGGAAATTTGCTGCACTTGAGACTATTAATAAAACATCTCTCTCTCTCTCTCTCTCATACTGCTATAGCCTCATGACTGCTGTTGCCCTTCAACACACTGCGCTAGAAAAGGACAGCGTGTGTGTATGAAAGGCCAGACCACAGAAATAGCCTCCCTGGATAACACAGCAAAGTCATTTTATACTGAGCCACGGTGTCATAATCACACCTGATTACTCAGGTGATTACCACTAAACCTCTGCGTTAGCGTGTTATTCCAGCACGTTTTCAGCTGAACTGGCATGCAGATTTTAAGATTTCATTCCTTATTGAATTATTGACGCACTAGAAGCTGCTGCACTTTCAGAGCCAAAAGGGAAGTGGAGCGATTTCGTCATTTCACAAGTTCATTGACTTGATGGATTTCGGATGACTTTTGACCTCGTTGAACGATTTGAGCAAACGCAAGCGAATGGTGAAACTAGGCTTTTATTAAGTATCTGGTTGCTGTGGGTTTATCAGATTACACTCTTAGAAATAAAGCTGTGAGAGAAAAGGTACAGGAACAGTCAGAATTATTCAACCCAGATTCATTCTGAAAACGGACCCCATATACATTTCTGGAGAGCTCCAAACACGTCCCAGGAGCTACGTTTGCAGTTTTTGTTTTTGCAAATCCACCAGAGACCGCTGTGTACGCTTTTTCAGATCTCAAATTTCTCGCATCTGCTGTTCTCACGTAAGTCCACCAGAGGCCGCTGTCGATACTGAGTGACTGACTGAATGACTGATTGACTGACCCACTCTCACCTTCCCTAAACCCAACCAATAGTGTTTTCAAAAGCACCGATTGACCCGCCCACCCACTTCCCTAAACCCAACCAACAGTTTTAAAAAGCAATCCAGAAAAGGAAAAGCCCTCGCCTGACTTTTACCATGTTTTCAGATTTTACCACAGTCTCACCCTGTTATTTACTTGTTTATTTAATTTTTTGGCTTCTGTTTTTATCTTACCCGCTTATCAGTATCGTCCATACGGAGGTAAGTGGTCAGCTGGTAAGCGAGAAAAGGAATGGCGTCATACGTAGCGTTCCGTAGCGTTCGCTTTAAAGTCAAAATGCAACCATACGTACTTCTGGCTACATAATTCGCCATCTCCAGAAATGTATACAGGGCTACGTTTTCAGAATGAGCCTATGTTTGAATTATTAGCCCTCCTGATTTATTAGCCCCCCAATTTCTGTTTAATGGAAAAAATATATTTTTTAACACATTTCTTCATATTTCTAATAACCGACTTCTTTTATCTTTGCAATGATGACAGCACATAATATTTGACTAGATATTTTACAAGATACTAGTTTCAGCTTAAAGTGACATTTAAAGGCTTAACCTGGTTAGTTAGGGTAATTAGTCAAGTCATTGTATAACGATGGTTTGTTCCTGTAGACCAGGGGTCACCAATCTCGGTCCTGAAGGGCCGGTGTCCCTGCAGGGTTTTGCTCCAACTTGCCCTAACACACCTGCCTGGATGTTTCAAGTATACCTAGTAAGACCTTGATTAGCTTGTTCAGGTGTGTTTGATTAGGGCTGGAGCTAAAATCTGCAGGACATCGGCCCTCTGGGAACAGGTTTGGTGACCCCTGCTGTAGACAAAAATCTTGAGGGGGCTAACAATATTGACCTTAAAATGTTTTTTAAAAAATTAAAAGCCGCTTTTATTCTAGCCGAAATAAAACAAATAAGACTTTCTCCAGAAGAAAAAATATTATAGGAAATACTGTGAAAATTTCCCTGCTCTGTTAAACATCATTTGGGGAATATTTGAAAAAGAAAATTCACAGGAGGGCGAATCATTTTGACTTCAACTTTCCATATTTGTACTTAAAGGGTTCATATTGGTACCTCAAGGGCATATATTAGTGCCTACAAATTTCAAGAGGTACACTTTTGTACTTTTTAGGTACTAATATGTACCCTTAAGGTATTAATAAGGACCCTTTAGTTACAAATGTATACCTTTTGAAAAATTATCCCCCCATGTGACAGCTCTCATAGCCTTATTTCTGAGAGTGTTGATAAATGTCGGATAAATCATTTTATTTTATTAAATGGATTTAAAATGAATGCATTTTTCTCTCATTTTAATGTTAAAACGCATGAACACAAACCAGTTACAGTGTATACACGCAGAGTAAAATCAGGGTAAAAAGGCCACACATTTGTGCCAGTCGCTGCTTTTTTCTCTTCAGATTGTATTTTCCAGGAATAATTAAGCACTATTAACCAATAATACTATTTACAATAACCTTTTTTTGTTTTTGAATAGCCAATATTTTTTTAAGTATAATTAATTTCAATTATTATACTGTTAATTATTATTGATAATCAGCTGATAAACATTCTTACTATTATCCTCTATATTGAAAATAGCTGCTTTTAAAATATTTATTTATTCATTATATAATTATTTTTGGGGCGGAATTTACAACAAATAATATTACTTTCCAGCAATAATTAAACAGTATTAAGCAATAATACTATAATTGATGATACCTTTTCTTAATTAGCCAATATTTTAGCGTAATTTATTTCAATTACTACATATTAATTACTGTTGATAATCAAATGTCAATAATATGATAATCAAAATATTATCATCAACACTGAAAATAGCTGCTTTTAAAATTCTGTTTTATTTACTTATTTATTTGTTTATTTATTTATTTGTTTATTTAAATGTTGGGATAAATTTAGCACAAATATTATCCCTTTCCAAGAATAATTAAGCAATATTAACCAATAATACTACAATTTACCATCACTTTTCTATATAGGGAATATTTTAGTGTTCTTTTTTTCAATTAGGCTACTATATGCATTATAATATAGTACATTAAAATTAATAACAATAATATATAATAATATTAATTATTATTGATGATCAGGTGTTAAACGTAGTTATTATTTATTTATTAATTTATTTATTTATTTATATAAATGTTGGGATAAATTTAGCACAAATAATATTGCTCTCCAAGAATAATTAAGCAATATTAACCAATAATACTACAATTTACCATCACTTTTTTTAAATAGGTAATATTTTAGTGTTCTTTATTTCAATTAGGCTACTATATGCGTTATAATATAGTACATTAAAATGAATAACAATAATATCTAATAATATTAACTATTATTAATGATCAGGTGTTAAACAGTTATTATTTATTTATTTATTTATATAAAAGTTGGGATAAATTTAGCACAAATAATATCCTTTTCCAAGAATAAATAATCAATATTAACCAATAATACTACAATTTACCATCACTTTTTATATAAGGAATATTTTAGTGTTCTTCATTTCAATTAGGCTACTATATGCGTTATAATATAGTACATTAAAATTAATAATTAATATTATTATATATTATTGTTATTATTGATGATCAGGTGTTAAACATAGCTATTGTTATTATCATCAGTATTGAAAACAGACGCTTTTAAAATGTAATTTATTATATTTTATTCCATTTCACTTATGTATTAATTTCTTATTTTGTTTTGTTTTTTAAAGATGCTTTTACAGCTTAACATATTACATAATTTGTTTGATTAATTGGAAAAACAATAAATAAAGAATGCATGGAAGATGCAGGAATAAATTAGCCTACATTTAACCTAATGTAAAAATAAAAAGGTTATTTTTCATTCATTCATTCATTTTCTTTTCGGCTTAGTCCCTTTATTAATCTAGGGTCGCCACAGTGGAATGAACCGTCAACTTATCCAGCATATGTTTCACTCAGCGGATGCCCTTCCAGCTGCAACCCATCACTGGGAAACATCCACACACACTCATTCACACACATACACTGCGAACAATTTAGCTTAACCAATTCACCTATAATGCATCTCTTTGGACTGTGTGGGGGAAACCGGAGCACCCGGAGGAAAAGGTTATTTTTAATTGTAATAATATTCCTGTTTTTTAATCAAATAAATGCACTTTTGGTGATCATAAAAAACATTTTATAAAACATTTGGTTTAAAAAAAAAAAGAAAGAGGAGAAAAATCCCTTCCGTTTTGGATGTTCTCAGGCTCACGTGCGTGTACATTTGAGACACGCATGTGTTTATATGGCTTAGTGTGTGTATTGGTTTATTACACTGTTTATTGTGGCACTGAAAGAGATCCTGTGAAAGGGATTTGAGCGCGGATCTGTTTCACTGGCAAACTCTCAGCTTCTCTCAGCATGCAGATTCACCTCGCATGTGTTCAGTATATAGATACTGAGAAAACAAGCTGTCTGCTGCAGCCACTGTTTATTGTTTACACCCATAAACAGTTTAATCCAATCAAACATCAAAGCCTATTTTAATTATGCAGTTTAAACATTTACATATCTTATTTATATTAAAAATAGAGACTGTAAAGAGACCACCCAGAGATTTATATAGGTCACATTTTGAAAATTAAAGTCCGTAAACGCGTTTTTGATTAGACAAATTATTAAATTATTACTTGATTATGAATTGTTTTTGTTTTTTACCGTAAATGTCTTCAGAGCTCAAACCTTGGAGGTATGAGCGTTTTGCTTGTGTGTTTGGCGCCCTCTTAAGGTATAGAGGTGTTATAACACTCATGATGGTTTTGCTCAATCTCAGTATACAGATTTTATTTTTGTTTAAGCGCATTTTATTTGAGTTTAGTGCTAACCAGAGAGTAAAGAGTTGGTCTAGCATATTATACACTGGCATTACATTGCATTAATGACATTAAAGATGAAATATTAAAACAGAAAATTTGAAATACTAGTTTTACTCCTACACTGTGAAAAATGCCGGATTCAACACAATTCCTTCATGCTGGCCCAACACAAATCGATTAATTTAACTTAATCATTTTGACAAATTTAAGTTGACTGAACATAAAACAAATAAAACTTAAGAATTGCGTTATTTCAACTCATTTTACATAAGTAGTTTGAACAAGCAGGAAAGTTATTTGATTTTCTTGAGTCTAACATCATTTCACAACATCAATAAATCGTCTTTGTTATATGGGTATTGTTATTGTCCTATTTCAATTATGTTTTACATATATAGCAAACAGAGAACATTCTCAGAATCCCATATAGCAAAATTTCTCTGGCCCAGATCTGACCCACACAATCAACTTTTGCTTGACCTACATGCCGCAGTGAATGACAGTACATGATTAGACCAAGTCTGGCTTCCATACAGGGGCCAAACATGGACCAAATCTGGGCCAAGTCTCAGCCAAGTTAATAACTTATAACTGGGCCTGTACTGAGCCAGATATGATGGTGTGTCATGGTAAACCCATGAAGCGTTTCCTTTTGGCTGCACTATGGCCACGCTTTTTCTCAAAGCGACCTAATTGGTAGAATTTTTTCTTTACTCAAAAATAATTTAAATGTATTTTAAAAGTGGGTCAAGTTAGGCCAAACTTACATGGCCTACAAATAAATTTTTAACATCTGGCCAAATACTATAATATCTGGCCCAAGTCTTCTGTGCCGCCTTAAAATGGTGCCACCTCTGCCAAACCTGGGCCATATTTGGCCCACATGCTGTATGCCATTGTCGGACAAACGCCTGCTGTGCCAGCTTTATGCCAAATCTGGGCCAGAATTATTTGCTACCTGGGAATACCACATAGCTAAATTTCTCTGGCCAAGATCTGGCCCACACAATCAGCTTTTGCTTGGCCCATTTGCGGAAGTGAATTACAGTACATGATTAGACCAAGTCTGTCTTCCATACAGGGGCAAAACATGGACCATATCTGGGCCAAGTCTCAGCCAAGTTAATAACCAATAACTGGGCCAGATATGTTGGTGTGTCACGAATGCAATGAATTTGATAAACCCATGAAGCATTTTGCTTTATGGCCACGCGTTTTCTCGAAGCGTCCCGATTGGTAGAATTTTTTTTTACTCAAAAATAATCAGATGCATTTTAAAAGTGGGTCAAGATAGGACAAACTTACGTGGCCCACATATAAAGTTTTGACATCTAGGCCAAATACTACATTTACTTTGGCCCAAGTCTTACGTGCCACCTTAAAGACAGTACCACCTCTGCCAAACACGAGTCATGTTTGGCCCACATGCTATATGCCAGTGCCGAACGAATGCATGCTGTGCCAGCTATATTCCAAATCTGGGCCAGAATTCTTTGCTACCTGGGATGTTTTCCCAAAGTTATGAACAACCATTCTTGCAGTAACATTTAAGGAATGTTAGTTCAATGTTATCTCAGTAACACAGCACAAACATACATTTTTCTCCATTAAGGTAACATTTTATTTCTGAAAGATTTTGAGGTACATCTAATATTAAAAGTTATAATGGAGCACAGGCTCTTTTGAAAGATTTCACTGGGATGTTCCTCTAACATTAAACGCTATGACTTGTTTCAGATCGTTTAGGGAACATTTTCATTTCGGCTTAGTCCCTTTATTAATCTGGGGTCGCCACAGCAGAATGAACCGCCAACTTATCCAGCATATGTTTTACGCAGCGGATGCCCTTCCAGCTGCAACCCATCACTGGGAAACATCCATACACACTCATTCACTGCAGACAATTTAGTCTACCCAATTCACCTGTACCGCATGTCCTTGGAGGAAACCCGGAGGAAACCCACTCCAACACGGGTAGAACATGCAAACTCCACACAGAAATGCCAACTGACCCAGTCGGGGCTCGAATCAGCGACCTTCTTGCTGTGATGCGATTGTGCTACCCACTGCACCACTGTGCTGTCCTAATGTTCACATAATGTTTGTAAAATGGAGTATACATTTGCATTCACACAAACGTGTAAAGAAACATTTAAATAACGTTCTTAATAACACAATAGGATCCTTAGCCATTTTGAGATTTTCGTTTAGCTTAGACACTCTTCCAAATTGCAATTATGGGGAAACTATGAAGTGCATTAAAGGGATAGTTCACCCAAAACTGAAAATTCGTTCATCATTTTCTTGCCCTTCATTTGTTCCAAACCGGTTTGAGTTTCTTCTGTTAAACATAAATAAAGAAACTCTGAAGAAAGCTGGACACCAATAACCATTGACATCCATAATATAAATATTTTCTTTCCAACTGGATATCAGTGGTTATCAGTTTTCAGCAGTCTTCAAAATATCTTATTTTGTGTTATAAAGAAACTCTTTAGAGTGAGTAAATGGTGAATAAATTAGTATTTTGGGGCGAACTATCCCTTTAAGTGGTCATTTATTTATATGAAAATGGTGTTTATGGAGTTTGAAAATGCCCTATATTGAAGGTGGTCCTATAAACTACAAAATGTGATTATGTGAAAACAACACTTGACAAAATGACATTGCTAACTAATGACCTGGCATGCTTAATACAGCACTTTTAGATAAATCTATGGGATTGTGGATTTGACAACATTATATGTACACTAAACCTTCCACAACGCAGATGATAAACTTCTAGTACAATGTTGTCATGTAAACATACAAACATAATGACTAGTGACAATGTAGAAAGAGACAATCATCCTAAATAGTATTTATATTATGAGCAAGGGTTTATATATATAGTTTCAAACTAGATTCATTCATTCATTTTCCTTCGAGTCCCTTAATTATCAGGGGTGGCCACAGCAGATGTTGTCCAGCTTATGTTTTAAGCAGCGGATACACTTCCAGCTGCAACCCAGTACTGGGAAACACCCATACACTCTCACATTTACACACACACGTATACGCTATGGTCAATTTAGTTAATCCTATTCACCTATATGGTGTGTGTAAGCACACTTGGCAATAAAACTGATTCTTCTATAGTGCATGTCTTTGGACTGTGGGGGAAACCAGAGCACCCGGGGGAAACCCACGCCAACACGGGGAGAACATGCAAACTCCACACAGAAATACCGACTTGCACAGCTGGGACTCGAACCAGCGACAAGTTCTAACTACTGAGCCACCGTGCCACCCAGTTTCAAACTACATTTGACCTTTATCTAAACGCAGATTGTGTGCTGACACTAAGGAACATCATGTTCAAAGTTGCTCATGTTGTTGTTTGTTTGTTTCCCCTTTCAATCTCCTGATAGGTATGTGTGTTCAAGAGACTACCAGGAAATGACCTCATGAGTATGATGTCATTGGTAAACACGTTCAGATGTGTCTGGAGGCTGTGGAGCACAGTGACCACACCTGTTATATACGCCCCAGGTGTGCTATTGTAATGATGAAAGCTACCTTCAGAGCATTCAGAGATTATAAAAAAGGAACAGGAACATGTTTTACAGAGAAACCAATGCTGAAACAGATTATTTAACACTTGTTTTCTTTGAGGCGAACAAAACTGTGTGTTTTTGGAAAGAACAATGTGCTAAACATACACTTGAAATTACCAAAAGCATCTCACGTCATACTGTCAAGGCAGAAATAGATAAAGTTTAGAAGACGGGCTTCAGAGAGTTTCAGAGGGCTTGCATTTGAGACAAGAAATAAGGGTACATTTGAGTAGTTCACGTAATTAAATAAAGCAGAAGTAACACAAGAAGCATTTTCTAGACATGTCAAAATATTGTCGTTTTCAGAGTGAAAATTAAGTGAGTTTGTGCTTAAAACAAGCAAAATAATCTTATTTCAAAGCGAAAACAAGATTTTGCTTACCCCATTGGCAGATTATTTACCTTGTTTTAGGGAAAAACTCACTTAATTTTAACTCATTATTCTTGGAAACAAGACAATATTTTTTGCTTGCCTAGAAAATGCTTCTTGATTTAAGACTTTTTAGATATTTGTAGGAGAAAGAAGACAAAAACAATTTCTGTGCAGTGATAATAGATGAGTCCTGCATTTACAGAAAGCACAATGTTTTTCTAAATGTTTTCTGTCTATAAAGTCAGACGTTTTTTCAGTGTTGAATGCCTGGAAATAATTAAATTTCAGTCAATATAAGAAGGCTATAATAAAGAATGGCTAAAACGTGCCCCTTGGGAGTGTTATTTCCTTTAAAACAGGGGTCAGGTCTTACAGGTGCTGGAAGAAATGAGTATGATTAACAGGTCAGGGATGGCCAGAATGAATATAAATGACATATTTACGGTTATTCTCCAGCTGTATCTGCTTTACACTGTCAACGTCGGTTTGAATAAAATTGCCGGCATCAACTTAAAATCTGAATCCATTTGAATAGACAAAGTAAATAAACCTGACACATCTTCAACTTTTAAACCACATTTTTACATCTCCATGTGCTTTTGATTTAAAGCCACATGAATGTGGGTACAAATCAGACATCTGTTTTATATTTGAAGCAAAAGCTGATTCACTGTGGATCATCAGTCAGCTTTAAACAATGGCAGAGGGCACATAACTTTACTGCATGTCATTATAGGTTTAGACCCTCTGCATGAGGCAAAGTCTGGTGTTTTAGATATTTTAGATTTGTAGCAAATGACTACTCTGTAGGGGGCGGCATGGTGGCTCAGTGGTTAGCACTGTCGCCTCACAGCAAGAAGGTCACTGGTTCGAGTCCCGGCTGGGCCAATTGGCATTTCTGTGTGGAGTTTGCATGGTTTCCTCCGGGTGCTCTGGTTTCCCCCACAGTCCAAAGACATGCCAAATTGGCTGTAGTGTTTGAGTGCGTGTGTGAATGTGAGAGTTTATGAGTGTTTTCCAGTACTAGGTTGTGGCTGGAAGGGCATCCCTGCGTGAAGTATATGCTGGAATAGTTGGCGGTTCATTCCACTGTGGCAACCCCTGATAAATCAGTGACTAAGCTGAAGGAAAATGAATGAATGAATGACTACTCTGTAAAAATATACATGTATACTAGCAGTTTTCTGCATTTTGTGATTCATGTTTTGATTTTTCCCCCATTTATTTATGCTTTTGATTTGCATTATGGGGCTTTATCTTTCTTTTAACAACTTTTAGCCTTAAACAGTTTGGAAAAAGTGACTTATGAACTTTTTTAATAGTTTACAGTGATATATTGTTTGGGTTGGTGTTGTATATATGGTACAAAAACGTTGTAATAAACTTCCAGTACATTTTCTGTTAATTTACAGAATCATTTCTATATATTAATTCTTATACATTATATTATTTCATTACAAAAATGTCAACAAAAGTCACTTTGTTAAACTGTAGAGTTGAATTTGCAACATCAAAAGTCAACAGAGGATAGATCAACATCCCATAATTCAATTCACAATCGTAAATAAATGGTAAACACTTCTCCTGAATCACAAAATACGGAAAGGTTAAGTAACAGTTATTTTTTACAGTGTACAAACATTTTGCAAAAACTAACCAAGGAATAATAGGCTTAAAACCCAAAATAAAATAAGCATCTCTGGGAATAGCACTTATATTTATGACTACGAAACATGTATGACAAATTACACACAAAGTCATGTTCATTCATTCATTTTCTTTTCGGCTTAGTCCCTTTATTAATCTGGGGTCGCCACAGCGGAATGAACCGCCAACTTATCCAGCATATGTTTTACGCAGCGGATGCCCTTCCAGCTGCAACCCATCACTGGGGAACATCCATACACACTCATACACTACGGACAATTTAGCTTACCCAATTCACCTACACTGCATGTCTTTGGACTGTGTGGGGGAAACTGGAGCACCCGGAGGAAACCCACACCAACACGGGGAGAACATGCAAACTCCACACAGAAACTTTTGACTTAAACTGTGTTGAGAAATGTTAGGCTACTTTTAAAAGTAATATTAGCTCTTTTAATCTTAAAAAAAAAACGCAAAAACAACACACTTTTACATGGCTTTCCTTAAAAAGTGACTAAGCAACCTAATACATTTAGTTACTTTTTTAAGAGACTTAACATTGTAGAAACTTGCAAGGAAAACATACAAACACAATCTTTTAACAAGTTTGGTCAAGTCATCGGCGTTGGGTAAAGTTTCTTTTTAAAGTAGCCTAATATATTACAATGTTACTTAAAATGGTAACTAAGCAGCTTAACACATTTAGTAACTTTTTAAAGCCTATATTAGGCTACTTTTAGAAGTAACTTTACTCACTACTGATGACTTCACCAAACTTGTTAAAAGATGGTGTTTGTATGTTTTCCATGCATGGTGTGGGAGGACATACTCATTTGACTAGCCTACATTATGTCAGCCAGTTTCGGTCTTGTGCACCAGCAGTACGTGATTTCGGGAGCTGCCGTATTATTTCACTGTGGCTGAGCGGTTTGCACGGTTCGCGCATGCGCGTCACCATTCCGATGAACTGTGGAGTTAGATGGGTGGGGGGGTCGATCACAGACTCCCTCATCCGTGGCTGCGGAGAGTTTCAGTGCATCAACAAGAAACGAAAACTTAAAAACGATGTATTTTAGACGCTGAAACTCGGGCTTGTACTGAATCCGATGGGTTTGGAAACGAGTAAAGTAACTTTTTCTTTCTGACAGGACTCTGAGGGCGCGCGGCGGGCGCGAGTGCTCAGTCTTTCTACAGACGCAGTGAAATGAATCAAATGCTATTGTGATGTAAAAATGAAGTCGGAAGCGAGCGAGGACTGACAAACGGGGTTTAAAAGTGAGACCACTGCCTGGAAAAAGTGGCACGCATAGTATCAAATTTGCCTGCTTATTTGCAAATGTAAATGTCTGAAGGGCTGGATAAGCAGGTAGGGATGTGAGGTGGGTGCTGTAAACACAAAATCAGGATGGTTATTTTTACGCTGCGATTTCAAATGAAGTAAATCGAGGAAATGAGACATCACGTCGTTGAAGTTTTGACTGAGAAGAAACATCCAGGACATCCTTGGCCGTGTTCCTCGCGGAGTTTATTGGTTGACTGAGTAACTAAGGGACGACCTCGTCCATTATTTTCCCAAACATTCCAGCGATGGATAATAGTTTTCCAGGCAGCAGCACCAGCAGCAGCGCTGTGATCCAGAAGGGAAAGTTCGTCTTCGTCGAGGCTCAGTTGCAGGGTGGAGCGCCCTGGGGTTTCACGCTCAAAGGTGGGCTTGAACACGACGAGCCCTTAATCATATCGAAGGTAAAGTTTCAGCTTAATCACCTGTCTTTCAGATGATGAATATCTGTCTGTCACCTGTGAATGTAACAGCCACAGCCCTGGGTCAGAGGCAGAAAGTGTCAGCTTGTTATTCTATACAGTTGAAGTCAAGTGAAGCCCTCAAGTGAAATTTTAATTCTGTTAAAAATATTTCCCAAGTGCTTGTTTTAATAACTAATTTCTAATAACTACTAGGCTATATTTTGTCTTTGTTATGATGACAGAACAATAGTTAACTAGTTATTTTGCAAGATACTAGTATTTGGCATAAAGTGTCATTTAAAGGCTTAATTTGGTTAATTATGGGCAAGTTTGAGTACTTAGACACTTATTGGACAACAGTGATTTGTTCTGTAGTTAATGGAGAAATAATATTCATTGAGAGAGCTAATAATATTTTTTTTAATCATTAAAACTGCTTTTATCCTAGCCTAAACTAAAATAAATAACACTTTCTCCAGAAGACAAAAATATAGTAGGAAATGCTGAGAAAATGTCCGTGTTCTGGTAAATATCGCTTGGGAAATGTTTGAAAAAGAATACAAATTTCACAGAAGGGATATTAATTTTGACTTCAACTGTACGTCATAGAGAAACATAATAATGGGGGTTTCAGGATTGTGGCTGGAAGTGAACTGGAAATTGTGAATGGAAGATGACAGAGAGCGTTATGTCAGTATGATCCGATTATTTGAACACTTATGACACACTTAAAATGTTTGAATGTCAGTCCATTAGATAAACCAAGTGGCAACATATAACAAACACACTTTTCACGTTTTAAAAAGATTCAATTCAACATTTGACTATTATTCTGGTGCTTTTTCCATAGTCAAATGCTGGTGGATGAAGTTTATTTGATGTGGTAAATGTGTCGACTACTCCTGTGGTTAAGGTTATTTTGGCTTGAACACCTGTGTGATATTTTTATTCGCAGTGATGTTGCAGAACACAAGCATCAACCTCAGTTTTCAATTAATTTATTCATTTTATAAAATTAATGGGCAAAATCTGGGTCAATGTACTTATACACTGTAAAAATGTAATAACAACAAATACGTTATGTTGATTTAACTTATTTTAATAAGTTAATTGGGTTTCAATTAAATTGTTTAAGTTATACAAAGTTTAACTTAATATTTTTAGTCAGTTTGATTAATGCAAGTTGAAATGACTAGACAATTTAATTTGATTCAACTAAAATATTTAAGGCAGCAATAATGTTTTTACAGTGTACTTGTTATATCCATTAAAAGCCATTTTAGTGCAATTAGATTGATCATCATGTAAAATTGTGATTATTTATAAGGAAATGTTTGCAGATGCCACTTGGTATGGTACTTTATTTCTAATGCAATAGACAGTCAGATATTTGAAGTGTCCAAATGCGTTTTGGGGCCAAAGTGCTTTTTTATGCATGGGATAAGTAAGTGGTAATCAGACTACAGTAACATTTTTAGTATATATATAAAAATAATTCATTAATTCAAATCTATTATGGAGGTCACACGAGGCGCAGTGCTGACCGTGTAGGGTCCATATGTCACACACACTTCTTAATGAGAGGGAGCGTCCTTCAGGCATCTAGAGCGTAATTGTTGAGTACAGGGTCAGATTCTTGGTGTGACACCCAGACCAGCGTGAGTAACAGATTTTGACCTGCTACATTCATAAAACTGTTTTTCACATGCTCCTGTTAAATTCTCCCACATGGCTGGAGCCCAAACTTAAAAAAAAAAATAGGCACCAGAATTTCTACAATCCACTGTAGATAAATTCAATTCAAGTTTATTTATATAGCGCTTTTTACAATGTAGATTGTGTCAAAGCAGCTTAACATAGTTTTAGTAAAGTCCAGATTTCAGAGTTGAAGTTTAGTTCAGTTCAGTGTGGTTTAAATTTCATTGCTGAAAGGTTAAACACTGAAGAGCAAATTCACTGAAGCGCAGCTCCACAAGTCCCGATCCGAGCAAGCTAGTGGCAACAGTGGTGAGGAAAAAAAAAACTTCACCAATTGACGAAGTGGGAAAAAAAACCTCGAGAGAAACCAGGCTCTGTTGGGCATGATCATTATTCTTCTGGCCAAACTTTCTGTGTGGAGCTGCAGTCTAGGCGCCAGAGGCTGGAGAAGCTGGACGTCCATCGTGGACGTCCTGAAAGTTCTGAAAAGCTCAGGATTGTTTTGGTTGGCCATCAAGTTTTAGAGTTGAATGTGATTGATTTTAGCGGGAAGTCTTGGAAGGGAATACAATGTATTTCCTATTGGGATCTGAAAGTATGATCAAAGAACTAGAGTTTTATGTTTGGGATGGTTGTAAATGTAGTTGTTAGTGCTCAGATTGTTTTTTAAAGGTTAGTTCACCCAAAATGAAAATTCCAACCCAGGCTCATTGTGGATACATACCCAGGTCTACATTTCTGGGGACAGCGAAATACGTAACCAGAGGTACGTCGGCTCGCAGTTTTTGTTTTTGCAAATCCACCAAAGGCCACTGTTTACACTTTTTGATGATCACAATTTCCTCTTATGCGTCCTCTTCTCGCATAAATCCACCAGAGGGCACAATATACACTTCAGCCGAGCAGGCCAACTTGCTGTGGATTGACTAAGGGACTGACCCACCCAGCCCCTTCCCTAAACCCAACCGATAGTGTTTTCAAAAGCAATCTAGAAAAAGAAAAGCCGCCGTGGCCGAATGATTTCACCACGTTTTCAGCCTGTTTATTTTATTTATTCTTTTTTGTTGTTTTGCTTTTGTTTTACCTGGTTTCTGGAACCGTTCTTCACCAGATTCGAACACCGTTGTCACGGTCAACTCTGCTCTGCGTCCCAAGTCCGCCGACGTACGGGGCAAGCTACTGAGCAAACTGGTAACACCAGAAAAGCCGTCCATATGGAGATAAGTGGTCAGCATTAAAATGAACAGAAGCCGTCAGCAGCATCATACCGCCCCATAGTGTTCATACCTCTGGCTACATAATTTGTGCTCTCCAGAAATGTAGACAGGGGTATGTATCCACAATGAGCCTGTGTTGGAAAATTCTGCTATCCTTTTCTCATCCTCCACTTCTTCCAAACCTGTGTTTTTTTCTTCTTCTGTTGAACACAAATATAAACTGAAGAATGCTGGAAAAACAGCCATTGACTTCCATAGTATTTTGGTTCCTACTATAAATGCCAATGGCTGGTTTTCCACAACATTTTTCAGAATATCTTGTTTTGTGTTTAAAGGGATCCAAAACTAAAAATGCTGTTGTCCTTTACACTCCCTTCAAACCTGTTTGTCTGTTGAAAATAAAAAACATTTAGAAGAAAGCTGGGAAAGTTTTAACCATTGACATTCATAGTAGGAAAAACAAATACTATGGAACTCATAAACATGTGCAAGCACTTGAGTGTGAGTAAATAGTGAGTAAATTTACATTTTTGGGTGAACTAATCCTTTAACAGAAGAAAGGAATTCCAACCACTTAAAAGCAAGCAAATGATGAGGAAATGTACATTTTTGGATGAACTATTCCTTTAAGCTGTTGCTGTGTGGTTGCTAGCTTCTATATAAGTGTCTATGGTCCTGTTTCCACTTGGTATTAACATGTTTTCAGTAATCTGATCACAAGTGGTCGACCAAGACAATGCATCCGTTCAGACACATCCCTTGCAACCTTTTTTATTTGGGTTTTATCAAGGCCCTTCCCTTTTATTTCGTAACTCTCTACATCCCTTTTGCATGAGTGTTTAATGCAACACACAAAGACTGCTGAGTGAAGAACTCATGTTACGAGGCTTATGGGAACAGGAAAGCAATCAAATAAGATCTGTTTTGGTATAACACAGCATAGTACGAATATCTTGTTCTGGTTTGACTAACTCTGAAGAAAAATATGGTGATCTCAAAGTGTTTAAACCCCATTTACATCTGTTTTAGTGGTGTCCACTTCTGCAATTGTCAGAAATTCATCTTAAAATCTGGTGTAAATGCACTCAAAAAAGTGCATTCTCCTTGTTCAAACTACGCATTTAAAATGAGCTGAATCCGTTTTTTTTTTTTTTGAAAACTTAATTGTTTTATGTTCAATCCACTTAAATTAGTAAAAAAACAATTAAGTTAACTTAATTAATTTGTGTTGGGACAACATAAAAGATTTGTGTGGAACGCAGAATTTTTTTTTACTGTATGGAGATTTTTAATAATTTGGAATTTTTGTTAAACTATTTGAATGTTAGTTAATGGCCTGTTTTATTGTAAGATATTGTAAGATTTATTGCAAAAAAATTATAATCTTAAGAATCAGTATGTAGCAAAAGTGGTTTCATGAATAAATTTAATACATTAATAATAATAATAATAATAATTCCTTACATTTATAGAACGCTTTTCTGGACACTCAAAGCACTTTGCACATTGGGGGGAAATCTCCTCATTCACCACCAGTGTGCAACATCCACCTGGATGACGCAACGGCAGCCATATTGCGCCAGACCGCACACCACACACCAGCTGATTGGTGAAGAGGAAACAGAGTGATTAAGCCAATTATGACATGGGGATGGTTAGGAGGCCATGATGGACAGTGGGCAAATTTGGCCAGGACCCCTACTCTTTTCTGAAGGACATCCAGGGATTTTTAATGACCACAGAGAGTCAGGACCTCGGTTTAATGTCTCATCTGAAAGACAGCGTTCACTAAGCAATATAGAGCCCCCTTCACTATACTGGGGCACTATACTGCCTAGCTTCAGTGGGGGACCATGTGAGAGTTGCAGAGAGCTAGCTATCAATGTGATCTTGATAACTACAAGTTACGCCTCTACTACAAGTTACGCCCCCTTCAGGTTTTGCCCCTGTCTTGCAGTCTGCAGACAGATACACTTGGATTTTCTTGCTAATGACCTCTACCTTGCTTGTGAATCATTAAGTCTTTTTATGGGGTCAGTAATGGAAATTATCCTGTATTCCATGTATTTTTTTTCTTTGGAAACAGGAAACATAACTAATTTCCTTTGCAGCAAGGAAGTAAACCAAGTCAAGCAATAGACTTATCCACTCCCATTATCTTTATTTATTTTACTAATAAGCAACTGCATTAAAGTTTGCAAGGATTCTTGAGAGTTTGCAATCAAAAGAAGCATTCTGGTATATCTTTGGTGCTTGGTAAGGAATTCAGACTGTCGTATAGATCAGAATGGATTCATCTGTTCAATTCTAAAGTGTCAGCGCTGACTGCAGTCTGGTGTTTAATCGCTCACCTTGTGACCAGAATGAGTTCTTTCACACTGTACTGGATCAGAACCGATCAGTCATGTTGGCTAATCACTGCACTGCAGTCAGAGAGACACATGGGAATGAAATGAAAACATGCCAGAGAGTGAAAGGCCCCTAATAAGCCTCACTGGAGAATTTCTGCTTCATTCTTTCTCACGTTGGATATGACTCAAATGTGTAGATGTTCAGTGGCAGTTGACCCAGAGGAGGTAGGGCTTTATCTTTGGAGAATAATGGAGACTAATTGTTGGCATCGCAGGGGTTAAACGCTCTTCCCTTGAGATTGATAAGGGTTTTATCACTGTTCTGCAGTGCCTGTGTTTGTGTGTGCGTGTTTTTGCTGTACAAGAGATTACGAACCTTTGAATCACACCAGTCCAAAGTCAGCATGCACCAGGATGTCTGTGGTAGACAGCGAAGGATCAATGGTGGAAAATTACACTTGTTTTCTGGGAAGAAAGAAAATAAGATAATGAGACTTGACATGAATTTCAGCAGGTGCTTGCACTCATGAAACCCAACAAAAATCCCTGAGAAGGTTTTGGGACTAATATTAACTTTCCCTGACTAAACTTTCTTGGGGATTTAATCATGTATTTTCCTTATTTTGTACAGTCATGAGCTTTTGTGTATTTTGCACGACTTAATAATGGTTCTTTTAAGCAATAACAGTGTTATAAAACATTTACACTCTAAATCACTGGGATGTACCCATACACTCTCACATTAACACACACATACATTACGGCCAATTTAGTTTATTCAATTCATCTATAGGGCATATCTTTGGACTGTGAGGGACACTGAAGCACCCGGAGGAAACCCACACAAACACGGGGAGAACATGCAAACTCCACACAGAAATGCCAACTGGCCCAGCCGGGACTCGAACCAGCAACCTTCTTGCTGTGAAGCAACAGTGCTAACCACTGAGCCACCATGCCACAAGAATGGGAAAACAATACTTTGCAAAGCTTAAATGTCTACTTAAACAACGTGAAACCACATTTTAAGAGTTTTAAGTGAACAGTGTTGCACATTTTAGATTTATAACTTATAAGTAGGTTCACCCAATTAGAAAATGTGGCTTTTTTTTAAATTGTAGTTTTTATTAAACAGTTATTTCATGGGATTTAAATACATAATTTATTCATAGTTTATACAGCCATGAGTGTGTTTTGCTTGGGTTGAGTTGTTTTTTCTCCATGAAAAACCCTCTGATGAAACATGTCAGCCCTGTAGTGTTAAATGGTGCATTGAAGATTGCTTTTACATCATTGATTTGGTTTTGAGGCATCGGCATAAATGAAATTAGAGAAAATGTATTTTTGTTGAGATAAAAACACAGCAAACCTTCTCACAAGAGAGCATATGTATGATTAACCAACGAAATACATTGGTTAAGTCAAGATTATGTCAGATTTTAGATTCCCAACTTGATGTCAAATTTTGATTTGATTAAAATGCATGGGTGTATTAGTTTGGAGGTGTTTTTCTTAAATGGGGAGTAACTCTTGGATGGAAAAAGGCAAAAACAGAGGAGAACCTCGTCCTGCCTTATTTGGTGCTGTGGATTTCTGTTCTTGAGTAATGTTCTCTGCTGCCCGACTCCAATCTCTCTCTCTCTAGGCTCTTAGAAAAACAACACAAAATATCGAGATAGTTTGTGGATTTGCTGCTGCCATGACAATGGAGAACCCACAGCATGTGCTCTTCTACGTTTATGTATACAAGTACCTGAAATGCTCAACTGCATAAACAGGAATTGATTACAATGATGTTTTCTGCTTGGAAACAGATGTTTCCAAAGCATAAGAGCCTGTACACTGTACACCCAATCTGACCCCTAAAAGTGTAATTTGAAGTTGCATACCACAGTGAATTCAGCCTATCCTCAAGTCAAAGTCCTAGAGGTCACGTAATTCACATTTAGATTGAATAAACCCCTTTGGCTGCCTCCCAGTGTACATTGTATTTGTCCTAAATAGCATGGAAGATTAGCATTAATGCGTTCTAAATCGTTGTACATTGAAAAGAGTTTGTCAAAGGTGCTTAGAGAGCACACTCATTCTGTTGTATTTTCAAGGTATACATCAGAATGCATGTTTTATTGATGAAAATGTAATGAGTGGCCAACTTTGAAAAGTGCTGACTTTTTTTTGTTGAAATTACAATACATGCTTGGTTTTAGGATTCCTTTCCAACTGGTATTAAGATGTGTTTTCAGTGGTCAGCTAAGACTCATTACTATTTCTACCTGATGTTAACATGCTTTAAAATGCCTCGTGTTCAAGTTTTGTTGAGATCTTTACCTTTTATACCTCAAGCTCTACAATTCTTTTTGGGAGCAATCTGTGCAGTACTCAAGTACTTATAAACAAACAAACCAATTTTATGTGGCTTGAGCGGATAAGTGAGTGGCAAGCAGGTGAATATATGGCACGTGGATGGGAACTGGGGTTGCAAAAATAAATTAAAACATTATAATTAATGTGATAATAGTATATGCAATATCTGTATCGCATATATTGTAAGTGAGATCATTTAAAAAAAATTTTTAATGCATCATGTCTTTGTGTGTTGCATGCATAGGTTGTTTTGATTCAAATTTGAGATTGAGAAATCAGATTGGGCATTGCTATATTTTTACCCACCTCCTCTAAAAAATAAATACTAATAGTGGAAGAAGAGACAAGAGAGGAAAATGACAATAGTAAATAAAAATCTAAATATCTGTCAAGGTTTTCAGTCAGATAACGGATGCACTGAAATGGAAATTCTGGACACACTTGGTTGAAAACAGAAACTGAAAATGATTAGTAATTTTATTAAATAATATAATTGTGTAAGAGTTTTTTTTCATTTAACTCAACAACTTAGATTATACGGAAATAACCACATTTTATTGAAAGAGAAGGAGTCAAGAGGAGTCATTTTACCAGCATCACTATGACAACACAGTAGCACTGTTGCAAGCAACATTAATAATTATTACACAGAAAAGTGTTGTCAGAACATTATTTGAACCGACTTCGTTTTTCCGGTAAGCGAAATATCCACAGAGCAGAATAATGAGCTATTTTGGTCAATGCCTCAACAAACTAGCCTTTGAATGGTCAATGAAATGAATGGGTTTCATAGCACAGCTCTTTCCGTGTTCGGTGTGAAAGCCGCTTCACTCCGTGCAATGACTACAGCTGGTGGGAGAGTAAAATCAACACACTGAACATTGCTGAAAACTAAAAATACAATTATACAATTTTTAGCCAATATTTTTTGGGTGCCGAAAACTTGGGGTATCCCTAATTAAATGTTTTAAAGTCTAAATGTTTGCACCTTCATTTTTTTGTCTGAAATGTAATAAAAATAGCTGAAATTTTGCTTTTTTTTTTTTAGGGAAATGTTAATTCTCAATATATAATGTAATATTGCAGTACTCGACAACAATATTTCATATCACATATTTTTCAAATATCATGCAACCCTAATGGCATCTACAATTTCAGTCCTAATCCATGTATTTTCAGGGCTCAAAATTAATGTGTTTGATTGGTAGCGCTGGTTCTTCCGACTTCAAAAATTTAGGAGCACCAGCCAAAATTTAGGCGCACCCACCAAAAATGAAGAGCACCAATACACATTTTATCGTAACAGATTTATTGCATTTGAAATCAACACTAATCAGAAATAAAGTTTCTGCATGCGCCCACCGGCCCTGCACGGACTGCTTGACATGAATAGGATGAACTGGTTTTGACGATAATTTAACTGCTGTGTTCTCACGAGTGGTGTTTAAATTAAATTGAATAAATGAAGGATTAAATAAAACCTCTCATGTTTAAAATGTGAAGATTCAGTGGCAAACGCGGTTACCTGCAAACTCCGTCCCACTGAAAGTCTTTTATTCACTCACTTTGAAAAAAGTATACACCATCTGAGATGGTGGATTAACATTAATCACATGATCACTAGGAAGATGTGCCATTAATTGTAACTTTAGGTGGTTTCTAAAACAATATCTGTCAGTGTTGTTTTCATTCTCTCATCTTCAGCGCTATACATTTTCGCGACTGTAGCCCCCTGTCATCTGAAGGCATTGACTGAGTGATTGACAGCTGATAGTAACCAATCCGTTGAAGTTTTTCTACTCTAATGCGCTACTTTTACTACTTTTTACTTTGCAAACATGGACTTTATGTACATGGATGACTCCTGTTTTTTTTTAGCTCCTGTTTTTAAGATGCCGCGTCAAGTTAAAGATTTTCAATTTTTACATGCAGCACTGTCTCTCAGTTCCAGAGCAGTGGGCCAATCAGAAGAGCGCGAGGCAGGGCAAGCGTCGCAGACTTCGTTTACTGTAGCAAGAACATGCAAACTCCACACAGAAATGCCAACTGACCCAGCCGAGGCTCGAACTAGCGACCTTTTTGCTGTGAGGCGATCGTGCTACCCATTGCACCACTGTTAGGCCCTTATGTTTTAATAAATTAATCAACTATTTCTTTTAAGTTATACAAAGTTTAATTTATTTTTTTTGTCAGTTTGACTGGTGTACGTTGAGGTGACTAAAAAAGTTCATTTGATTCAACTAACAAAATTAAGCCAGCGCACATTTTTGTTTTTACAGTGAATGTGTTTTTGACAGCCTGTGGAAGTGGTAAAAAGTGGACAGCCTCAAAATATTTTAAACTAGGGCTGGGCGATAACACAGTATCGGTATTTATTGACTGAATAATAACAATGTCAATAATAATAAAAAATTTTGGCATGAAGTTTTGGTATGAAGCGCTATAGTTTTATTAAAATGTGGCTGCTTAGCACACACCTTGGAAGGCAATAAGCTTAGGGTTATTTCCAATCGAGGCGTGCAGCTAGTGCACACAAATAGGGAACGACGTACACATGGTGTGCAAGCGGCACGTACGTGACGCGCTCACATTTTCCACATTCACCTCGTTGAAAAACATCAAAACTTTTTGTGAATGCCACGAGCACACCGCGATTCATGCAAGTAGAGCTAATCAATCTGCTTCACACTTTGTATGGAAGATTTACATTTTGTTAATAATGGCAGACTAAGTGAAGTTTCACAAACTAATTTCGAGAGGAGCACGTGATATGATTGATCTAAGCCGGTCTCTCATCTGTAATCACTAGTAAGCCAATCAGATTAATACAAACTCCCTATAAGTAGCCTGTCAAAAAACTACTCTCTTATCTTCGTTTTCGAAGAAACCCCCCATCCACCCTATCTCCTCCTTTTTCTCCTTTACCAAGGGGAGCTCTAGAGAACTATCCGATCTCGTACCCCCTTATATGCTTATTTACCAGGGGGAGCTCTCGAGAACTATCTGATCTCGTACCCCCTTATATGCTTATTTACCAGGCGGGAGCCCTGGGCTCAATTATCTCCGAGCTCAGGGTTCTCTCCCGGGACAGCATGCCAAACCTGCTATTATTATCAAGCAATATCTAAGTGTGAACTCTTGAATTGCCTCAGACAAACACTGAGCACCCAAACACTGCACTGCTTTTTAATATTCTCCATAAATAAAACTGAACCGCGGCAATGGTTTGTCCGTTTGTCATCCTCTGAAAAAATGGTTAATGGTCGTCTTGTTACGAGAGATGCCAGGGGAGTGTGAGCGCAAATCGCATTGAAAATGGTGAAGGAAACCGCGCACTCGCACTTTTCACTTGCTTTTAGACGCATCATGTGAACAGACTCTGGTTGGGTTGCGTAGCGAGTACATCGCCACCTCAGGTCAGAATAACACATGTGAAAATAAGTGCCGTGACTAGCAACAGTGAGGAGATTGTAAATAAATAAGGATGTCCCCAGAGTGGCTTTTTGGTTTCTTGTGCATCCCAGCCACTAGCTCCCAATCTGAAAGATTTTTTAGCATAGAGGATAGTGTAGTAATCCAACTTCACAATGTAATGTTGCAATGTGTATCTGAGTAATGATGTTACTTGAAAGCTCAGTTTGAGTTTAAGGTTTATGTATCATTATTATTGACACCTTACAAATGTTAATCTACCTTAAAGTTTGCTCTCATTGTTCAGCGTTTACACTTTACCATTGCACACACTTTGTAACATTTTAATTGTCAGATTTTAAGAGTCTATTTAACACTTATGTTTATTTTATTATAAAACATAAGAGAGAGAGATTTTTTTATGTTTATTTTTTTAATTTGCCTTAGTAATGTTGGTAAATGAAAAAGTGGTTAAATAAATAAAAAATCCTAATATTCCTAAATAATTATTGATACTGAATGATATGAAAGATTATATGTATCCCCCAGCCCTTTTTTAAACCCTTTTTTTTTTTTACATCCGTCACTTTTTATTATCAATTTAGTGCACACTTGCTGAATTAAAATAGAAATAAACCTTACCACCACCAGCGAAGTACATAAAAGTAGTACGTCATTTGGCATGCAGCCTATTTATTTCTTATTTTTACATTTCTTGTCAAAGCCAAAGGACTTGTCTCAACAGGCGATGCACTTCATCTGTCTTTACTTTTGTGTGGTCTTCTGTCTTTACATAGAGCCTTCAGTCCCGTGAGCGTGAGCTAACATGCGGTTTTGGTCCATGCAGTCTGATGTACTTCTTTTGTGCGGTAATGTGTGTCGCGTTGAATAGCGCGCTTCTGTTTGGCGCTGTAGAGCAGTGTCTTGTTTTCAATGGCGAGTAGTGTGTTGTGTGTCGTAGTGAGCTGTGAAGTGTGTTGTGCTGAATAGTGAGCAGGACGCAAACAACAGCCGTGGCCCTTCACTCCCCCTTTAAGAGCTTGTCACCATTACCAAGGCAACAATACTGTGATCCCGAGTGCCGGCAAAGACGCTCGGACCAAACCGGAGATAAGGAGGAACAACGAAGAGAAGCTGTAGGCCTTGAGGGCTGCTCTTATCTGAGAAGAGAGACAGAGGAGTATACAGAGGGACAGTGACGGAAGAAAGAGTGAGAGAGAGAGAGATAGACCAAAGTCCTGGGGATTATGGGGGGTGTAAATGTCACCGATGGGCTTCTTTCAGCGCCTCACACTCAGATGCGCTCTTGAGTGAGTGTGTGTGTGTGTGTGTGGTAGTGTCAACACCAGGCACTGCTGGCTGATGAAACTGCTTGGCTGCATCCCAATTCACATTGTACCTGTCCTAAATAGTATGCAAGATTAAATTGTACAGTAAGTGCTTTTTAGACCATGCTGCTCATAGAAAGCAATCTCATTTTATTTACAATCTTGCCTGAAGAAAAATGGGTTCAGTAGCTTCTGTGTATTAATCAAAAAATTATATGATAAGATAAATATATACACACACACACACACACACACTACCGGTCAAGCGTTTGGGGTCAGTTTTTTTAATGTTTTTTTTTTTTAAGAAAATTATTCTGTTCATCAAGATGGTATTTATTAAATATAAAAAAATAGTTAAATATTTATTACAATTGTATATACAGTGCTCAGCATAAAATTAATATTTTTATTCATTTCTCAGTGAATATATGCAATGTATTTTGGTGCATTTAAACAAAACAGATTTATTAAACGGATATATTTATTAAAATAATATTTTAGTTATCGAACATATTTAGAAATTGAAAGAAAATACAATTAAATTCAAGCTAAATATTGAAAAAAGATTACTACCTATAAAAAAATTTCAACTAAATTATTATTTTTTTACATTTCTTTTGCTTCTCTTGATTTTTCCTCTTTTTTAAATTTGTATTTAATATTTTTCTATAACATATGATAACGGCCCCAAAATTAGTACAGCCAAATTTATAAGTTATTTTATTAGATAAACTCCAGATTTGGCTTCAGCACTGACTAATCAAATGTATATGCACAAATATAATATCGTATAGCTTCCTATTAAAAATATGAATGTAAAAGATAGATTTGTTCAATTCAATTCAAGTGTATTTATACAGCGCTTTTTACAATGTAGATTGTGTCAAAGCAGCTTAACATGTTCTAGTAAAGTCCAGATTTCAGAGTTGAAGTTCAGTTCAGTTCAGTTCAGTTCAGTGTGGTTTAAGTTTCACTGTTGAAAGTTCAAACACTGAAGAGCAAATCCACCGAAGCGCAGCTCCACAAGTCCTGATTTGTGAGGGGTGTACTCATATATGCTGAGCACTGTAACTGCTTTCTTATTGCATGTAGTTTCAAATGAAATTATTACTTTTATTGCTTTTATTACTATTATCATTAATAATAATAATATTAATAATAATTAATATTAGAGTGATTTCTGAAGGAGCATGTGACTGAAGACTGGAGTAATGAAGCTGAAAATTCATCTTTAAAATCACTGCAATAAATTATAAACTACTTTTGAACAGTTATTTTATAGTGCAATAACATTTCACAATTCAATGCAGCCTTGGTGAGCAGAATAAGCTTATTTTAAAACATTTAAAGATCCTACTGACCCCAAACTATCTATCAATCTATCTGTCTGTCTGTCTGTCTGTCGGTCGGTCGGTCGGTCGGTCGGTCGGTCGGTCGGTCGGTCGGTCGGTCGGTCGGTCGGTCGGTCTGTCGGTCTGTCTGTCGGTCTATCTATCTATATACACACACTATTAATTGAATGTACAGAAATTGTACTTTATTGTGACATATATCATTATCAGGATATACGATGACTTGTATCATATATATTTAACTCAATAACTTCGATTATATGGACTTAACAAACACAAGCCCAGTCCTATTTTTTAAATATTCTAATGAAATTATGTGACGTGGCCTAATGGTTAGATAGTGGTTAGATAGTTGGACCTGGGATCCAAAGGTCAGAGGTTCGAGTCCAGCATGGATTGTTGGTGGGGAGAGTGAATAAATATCAACCTCAATACCATGGCTGAGTTGATTCCTTTGAGCAAGACACCAAAACTTGGGTGTGTTTTCATGGGTGTAAGTCTCTTTGGAGAAAAGCGTGTGCTAATTGCATAAATGCTAATGTTATGTCTATATATATGAAAATAAAATGTATTCCTGTGATGCAAAGTTGAATTTTCAGCATTATTACTCCAGTTTTCAGCTGTTAGAAATTATGCAGTGATATAAGTGAACCACCGATATTATTTGAACTAATTCATCATTGAAGTGAACCATTCAAATCTGTTTGCAGAAATATAAAAGCCCGAAACTTCAATTGTTAATCAACAGTAAAAATCCCCAACAGGGAAAACCACCAACAACCAAGAATGCATAATATGGTGTCGCTGCTTTGCAATCAATAAATGTCGTTTTAATGGAAGTCGATGGGGCAAAAACAGCCCCCAACATAGCGAAAGGGTAGTACATTTGCCCAGAGTGTATTGTTGAGTTTTTGAAAACTTTCAAAGCATTTTCCCAAAATATGTGTCAATAAGAGTTGTCACCTAAATGTAAATTCCATTTGCTGAAATAGAGAGGAAGTTGTGGCCAGATTAAGACTTAAAATCACCCCAGAGTGGATGAAAACATCCCCAACAGCACACAAGGGTTAATTTTTCATTGGTTCTTGTGTTTTAATACAATATCTGACATGAGCAATTGCATGCAAATGTCAACCTTGCCATGAAAAAAATTACGTTTTCACCAAAATAGTGAAACCTTTTCTAATTTTTTTGAGTAGGCTTGTATTTTACAGTACTGTAAAAATACTCCAATATGTCTCTCAGTGTTTTCAAAAAATTATATTTGATTTACCAAAGTCACAAAAGTGCCAATTTCACATCTGTCACATCCATAATGGAGAGATGCCTCATCCATAACCAAGCAGTTTAATTCACAGAATTTCTACAATGTATGTTGTATACTGTAAACTTGGTCACATCCATAACGCATGTTTATTTTCCTCATTTAAAATGCAAAAAATGTTTACAGATTGATATTTTTCTGATCCCATAACTCTGTGGTGAGTTGTTTTGAAAAATATAAACAAACATAGACTGTCAATTTATGTTTTAAGTTTTTCCCGCAAATGTCACATGCATAACGCTGGAATTGTTCACATGTATGTTAGCGATGATATGTGACTTACTGTAATAAATTCACTTTTAAATTCATTATTACTAGTATTCTCTCACTCTCTCTCTCTCTGACCCCCCACACTGTCCTTACCCTTCATCTTCTCCTCGAGAGCAGACAAACACAGGCCAGGATAAAGCCCAGGCCTCTGGCAGAAACCCAACAGAGAGAGCGGAATGTCAGCGGCGCTGGCCTGAAAACAACAAAAGAAGAGAGAGATAATAAAAAAAGCCCTACATCGCAATCCCAACCGTACTTTCGGCAGCCCTGAATACTGATTCAGCCTCTTCTGTGGAGCTGCTCTTTTATTCGCGCGTCTCAGAAAGCAGCGTGTTGTTTACAGTGCGACGGCAATAGAAGACGAGCTAAGAGCGACCCAAACCCCAGGAAGTCGGACGGGTTAAAATAAGGTTAAGAGAATTAGACGCTTTGTTCGGTTACATATTAATGGATTCATTGTCACCAGCTTGGCAGCACATCCACAATTAAACACTCCTATTCATGGGCCCGGGGCCGAGTGTTAAGTAAATCTCCGCTAGCTGTCTTTTCTTTGGGCCTCCCCGGCTTTACGCTCAACAACCGGTGAATGGGAAGACATGCTTTGCTCGTACGATTTTTCCCAATATGCGCTGATGTGAATGGCATTGAGGAAGTGGCTTTACAGAGCGAACGTCTTCAGGAAAGAGCCAGACGAGAGACAGGTTTTAACAGGAAGATGACAGACAATCGGGGACACTTTATAAATGAAGTTTGTTGTGCGTGTGATCTTGAAAAGAGCTTCCTGAAGGGTTTATTTTGTTTGGCAGCGATGTGTCTGCAGTTGAGGAATGCTAACAATAAACCAGAGGTCAAATCTTATTCTGTGGCACTGTAGATTTTGATGGGTTTTTCAGCCGTGCGTGGTTTTATTGGTTGTTAATCATTTAGCTGGCACTTTTTCTTCTTTTTGTTTTTCACTTTTTTTCAGAGGCTCGGAGTTGTTTGTGAAGCTGAATTATGATGTAAAAATCGAAATGTTATGCATTTAGATACGCTGTAAAAGATGCTGGGTTCCACACAATGGACTTGTGTTGGGACAACATGAACGAATTATGTTAGCTTAATAGTTTTTACAAATTTAAGTAGATTGAACATAAAACAGGGCAGCACGGTGACTCATTGGTTAGCACTGTCGCCTCACAGCAAGAAGGTCGCAGCTTCGAGTTCCGGCTGGGTCAATTGGCATTTCTGTGTGGAGTTTACATGTTCCTCTGGGTGCTCCGGATTCCCCTACAGTCCAATAGAGGATTTCTCCTCTATAGGTGAATTGGAGAAACTAAATTGGCCATAGTGTGCGAGTGTAAATGAGAGTGTAAGGGTGTTTCCCAGTACTGGGTTGCAGCTAAAAGGGCATCCACTGTGTAAAACATATGCCGGAATAGTTGGCGGTTCATTCTGCAGTGGCAAACTCTGAAATAGAGACTAAGCCGAAGGAAAATAAATGAATGAAAGAACAAAGCAATTAAATTGTCCAAAAGAAAATCTCAAGAATTGTGTTGTTTCAGCTAATTTTAAATAAGTAGCACAGCACGCAACATCAAAAACGCAGGTGGTTAAAACGAGAGGCGCGCAGGGGGCATAGTAAACCATATAAAAGATGCGCCTCTCAACGCAAAAAGCGTGTTCGGTGTGATCGGCCCCTTATAACGTCAGGAAATTTAGAAAACTTGTTGTGTTTATATCCCTCCAATATGACTGTGGACACACTTTACCTACACAGTTCTGTTCACACAGCTCCCAAAAGTAGATTTTGCATCATAGATGTAGGCCTGTCACGATATCTATTTTTTGTTGTATGATATATTGCACCAAAATATATTGCGATATTATTGTCATTTTATGCCACTCATTATATAACGCCAGAATGACAATATCATCACAATGCAAGTACACTCTTACAAAAAACACATCATATTTTATTCTTATTAAGAATATTTAATTATAGTCATTTTGCCAATTTAATAATCAGGCATTGTAATCAGAAGGTGTAAACACATATCCTAAATAAATGATAATAAATGTTAACAAACAAGTGTAAGGTAAAAGTAACAGAAGCTGTGATATCTGCTACCAAATCTATTTTCGTTTGTCAGGCACCCAAATGAAAATATACTATAGTAATTTAAAGTAAATACTATAGTGTTTTTTTGACCATACTGACACCTCCAATAGAGATAGAGATGTTGCACAATCAGCCCTAATGTTGCTACAATTGTTTTTTATGTATGGGCGATATATATTGCATCACCAAAAATGATTGAGGTCATGTCTATGTGTTGTGCGATAAGTCGATATATTGATTAATGTGACAGGAGCCTGGCGGTTCATTCCGCTGTGGCGACCCCAGATTAATAAAGGGACTAAGCCGAAAAGAAAATGAATGAATGAATGAATGAATGAATGTGACAGGCCTACCTAGGTGCCCTTTCAATCAATGGCAACAATTTAACGTATACTAGTCCTAATTAGGTGTGCCTCAAGATCTAAAACTGTACTCATTCAGCTGTTAAATAAACACATTTTGAGTTGCATAATGCACACGTCCTGATAAAAACGGTTCAGTAGGCGCTTCATAGATGCTGTAGTGTGACTTCCTGTTGCATTCTAACTTCCTGTTAAGCTGAAGCGAAGCAACATGTATCGTGAAAAGCGTAATGCAAATAAATATGACTTCACGTTCAATTTAAGAGCTGTATTTCAATAAGAACAAGGTACATGACAGAGCTAATGCAAATCTACTGACTCATTATTTGTGGTTTGAAGTATGCAAACGGATTGTTTTGGATACGTCTGTATTTTGCTTCTAATAAATGCTTACAAAGACAGAAGTAGGAGATTTTGTCTCTATTATTATTATTATTATTATTATTATTATTATTATTATTGATTTATATTTACATTTTCAGTTATTTTATTTTATTTTATTCAAGTTTGATATTTATTTTTATTATTTTATTATGTAATAACTTTATTTGGATGTAATTTAGCTTTTATATTTTATTTTCTAAGGTTTATTGTAAAATAAAATTAAGGTTTAATTTATTTCAATTTCAGTTTTGGATGTAGTCGACGCAGCATTTTTAATATTAAAGTACACAATATTTATTTGTAGTATATTTAAACATTTATTAATATTTATTTCAGCTTCATTTCAATTAAAGAAATTATTTGAACAGTTTAATGAACCATTCATTAAAGAAAAAAATCCAGATAATTTCATTTTCATTCACATCCATAAATCACTTTCCAGAGGGAATATTTTAGTGTCACACCACTGTTTCTTTTCTTTGGAGATCCACTGTCAGGACAAATAATGCAGAGACACCCAGTACCTGCTTTTAGAAATTCAGGAAAACAGTGCATTAACCGATCTTATCTAACCAATTCTGTCTTTCTTTGTCCAAGCTGAGATGCTACTTGGGATGTACAGAGGTTTCTTTGTGGTTGCAATATCTAAACATTACATTTCCTGTGCATGAATGCTGCTCTTTGTGTTGTTTTGCAGCAGTGTAAAAGAGTGAATGGCCTCTTCTCAGGTGCACAATGGCTCAATATGTTGGTTTGGTGCTTTTAATCCGCCTTTTTTTCTGCACATGACTGCATTTTAAATTATGGGTTGCACTTCCTGTTCGGAGAACTTCCATTCAAACGAACTGAAACAAATCACGGCAGGTGTAAAGCTAGTAGGGCTCCATCTGATTGGTCAGATTTGGATAAACACCACACCGCATGACAACCTCAAAACATCATGCAATTCTGAGTGTGCCTCACACAGGTGAGTGGAGTTCACAAACCACCTGTAGAAACACACTCTTTCATCTCTCTGACACTTTAACCGACAATTGCACCAGTTTTCACACATTTTCACCGGACACTTTCTTACAGTCACAAAATATCTATTAAAAAATGCATTTATGAAGTGTGCTTCACACAGGCGAGTGGGCTTGACAAACCACCTGTAGAAACACTCTTCTCTCTTCAATAAATACTCCCACCTCCTTAATCTAGCACTTAATTATCTGAGCACAAACAGTTCCTTTGTATAATTAGCACTACTTGTGTGTATTGCCTCTTCATGTTGAATCTCTGCATGCCTCCTCAATTGTGAGTCAGCCGGCAGCTAGCTCTCTGCAACTCTCACATGGTCGCTCACTGAAGCTAAGCAGGGCTGCACCCAGTCAGTACCTGGATGGGAGACCACATGGGAAAGCAGGGAGCGCTCAATCTGTGGTCTGTGTGTGTCCTAGCGCCCCCGTATAGTGAGGCGGACTCTATACTGCTCATTGAGCGCCATCTTTCAGATGAGACGTCAAATCGAGGCCGTTAAAAATCCTAGGATGTCCTTCGAAAATAAGTAGGGGTTTAACCCCGGCATCCTGGTCAAATTTGCTCACTGGCCTTTGTCCATCATGACCACTATCATCCCCATATCATAATTTGCTTCATCACTCTGTCTTCTCTCCACCAATCAGCTGGTGTGTGGTGTGCTGTCTGGTGCAATATGGCTGTTGTCGCGTCATGGATGCTGCACACTGGTGGTGGATGAGGAGATTCTCCCCAATGTGTAAAGCACTTTGAGTGTCCAGAAAAGCGTTATATTAATGTAAGGAATTATTATTAAGTCGCTTTGGACAAATGCATTTACTAAATGACTAAATATAATTATAAATGCATGAACTAATGCAGACGGTGCGGTGGCGCAGTGGGTAGTGCTGTCACCTCACAGCAAGAAGGTCACTGGCATTTCTGTGTGGAGTTTGCATGTTCTCCCTGTGTTGGCGTGGGCTTCCTCTGGGTGCAAAGGTAGGCGTTGGCGTTGACACAATGCTCAATTGGTACTAATGGGCCCAAAGTGTGGCAAGAAAATATCCCCCACACCATTACACCACCACCAGCCTGAACCATTGATACAAGGCAGGATGGATCCATGCGTTCATGTTGTTGACGGCAAATTCTGGAGTGGCACCCGGTGTGGTCTTCTGCTGCTGTAGCCCATCCGCCTCAAGGTTGGACGTGTTGTGCGTTCAGAGATGCTCTTCTGCATACCTAGGTTGTAACGAGTGGTTATTTGAGTTACTGTTGCCTTCCTATCAGTTTGAACCAATCTGGCCATTCTCCTCTGACCTCTGACATCAACAAGACATTTGAACTGCCGCTCACTGGATATTTTCTCTTTCTCAGATCATTCTCTGTAAACCCTAGAGATGGTTCAAAGTCACTTAAATCACCTTTCTTCCCCATTCTGATGCTCGGTTTGAACTCCAGCAGATCATCTTGACCATGTCTACATGCCTAAATATATCGAGTGGCTGCCATTTGATATGCTGATTAGAAATTTGCAATAATGAACAGTTGGACAGGTGTACCTAATAAAGTGGCCGGTGGGTGTTGCTTAAGGGGGCAAATAATATTGACCTAAAAATGGTTTTTAAAAAATTAACGGCTTTTACTCTCACCAAAATAAAACAATTAAGACTTTCTCCAAAAGAAAAAGATTACAGGAAATACTGTGAAAAATTCCTCGCTCTGTTAAATATCATTTGGGAAATATTTGAAAAAGAAAAAACAATGAACAGGAGGAATAATAATTTTGACTTTGTCTAATATATAATATATCTAATATATTGCAGTTGAGCTTTCAGGTTAACTGGGGTCTACCAAAAGTAATTTATTAATCCTAATAAGTTGCTATTTTTAATATTTGATGGATGAACTGTGAGTAATGTTTTGTTTTATTCACTCACTGAATCTTTACAGCTTATCGGAAGTTACTCCAATAATTCATGCAAAGCATCAAGGGGTGTTGGAAAAAGCTATATAATGCGGGACTCCCATCCTTTGTTTGACCACGACCAGAGATTGTGTGACCAAAATATTAGTGTCTGGAGACTGTGAATGTGTAGGCGAAAAGGTCCAAAGAAAACATTCTTTGAATTCTGGGCGGGTTTGCGCTGGGGGCTCATGCATGTGTTTTTGATTTTGCTCATAGAGCCGCACAGAGCGAGCGCTCACGGTCAGTGTGTGTGTGTGTTTTTTTAATGTCCCGCAGGTGGAGGAGGGCGGGAAAGCGTCTCTGCTCCAGCACCCCCTACAGGCGGGAGATCAAGTGGTCGTAATTAATGAGGTGGAGCTGAGCGGATGGAGGCAGGAGGCCATATCGCTCGTTAAAGGATCTTATAAAACACTACGGCTCACAGTGCGAAGGTAAGACGGAAAGGTTTTCACTTTAGTCCCATGATGCTCTGGGGTTGAGTGTTTTTTAATGCACACTACTATTCAGAAATTTGGGGTTTGTATTTTCAATAAAAGTGTTTTATGGCTGACTAAGGTTAGATTTATTTGATGAAAAAATATTTGATTTATTTTATAATATATGCTAAACTTCAATTTATTCTTCTGATGCAAGGATATATATTTTTTGCATAATTATACCAGTATACACTACTGTTCAGAAATTTAGGGTTAATAATAAAAACAAAAAGTGTCTTTTGGCTGACTATGGTTAGATTTAATTAATAAAAAAAAAAATTAGTATTTAAAATATTTTATTTATTTTATAATATAAGCTAGGGGTGACACGATGGCTCAGTGGTTAGCACTTTCGTTTCACAGCAAGAAGGTCGCTGGGTCGAGTCCTGGCTGGGCCAGTTGGCATTTCTGTGTGGAGTTTGCATGTTCTCCCTGTGTTGTGTGGGTTTCCTCCGGGTGCTCCGGTTTCTGCCACAGTCCAAACACATGCCCTATAGGTGAATTGAATAAACTAAATTGGACATAGTTTATGAGTGTGTGTGTGTGTGTGTGTGTGTGTGTGTGTGTGTGTATGTGTGTGTGTGTGTGTGTATGGATGTTTCCCAGTACTGGGTTGCAGCTGGAAGGGCATCCGCTGCGTAAAACATATGCTGGATAAGTTGGCGGTTCATTCTGCTGTGGCGACCCCTGATAAATAAGGGGTAAGCTAAAGGAAAATGAATGAATGAATGAATATATGTTAAGTTTCACTTCATTTTATGTGATGCAAAGCTGAATTGTCAGCATTATTATTCCGGTTTTCATTGTCACATGGTTCTTCAGAACCTAATATGTTTATATCAGTCTAATATGTTGATTATCATTCAGAAGTGTGACAAGTTTTGTATACTCAGTAAGGCTGCATTTATTTAATCTAAAAAAATACAATAAGAACAGTACCATCTTGAAGGTATTGACCATTGAAAGTGTATTGTTTTATCTTTTTAATGTTGAGAGAGTCATGATCATTCAGGAATCGTTCTAATATGCTGATTTACACATTTTTACAACACTATAAATGTTTTCACCACCACTTGGCTTTGTTTTATAGATTGTATTTTGATTACCTTAATTATTCATTTCTTTCAAAAGCAAACCAAGAACCCTAACTTTAGTAAGCAGAGTTGGGTGTAACGCGTTCCACAGTAACGTGTTACTGTATTCTAATTAAATTTTTTGAGGACCGCAGTAATGTAATGAATTACATTTTATATTTGTGTAATTTGATTACAGCTAGTAAAGTCAGCGTAATTGCGTTACTTACGTTACAAATATGGTTTTTAGAAGAAAAAAGGCTTCTTTTGAATCACATTTTTCGCTGCAACGTCAGTTAATAAGCACACGCTTCTAAATTGCTGGAGAACATGAGCTGAAATGGCTGCTGTCGAGAGTGGTTGCTTTTTCAAGTGGAAATACAGACATTACTTTGATTTCATTGAGCGTAAAAACAAAAATATTGCTGTGAAATGCAGTCTATGTCCAGTCTCTAAAGAACTTTCGACTAGTTTTAACTCGACCAGCAACTTGTTCAAGCACTTGAACTGAAAGCCTTCTATGACAATACTCGTCACCAAGGAGGAGACCGGCGCCCCAAAACACGGCGGTCCAACTCAGACTAAACAGGCTAAATTGAATTTCTGTGCAGGATCGGGAGTGCAGGTATCTTCTGAATGTGAAGAGAAGCGTAGCTGCTTATGGGGCCGATCACATAGAGTCTTTTTGCGCGCAAGTTTGTCATTTCCAATGGAGGTACATGGCTTGCGCACGCATATTGAGAGCACATATTTTATATGTTTTAAAAGTAACTTCAACGTAAAGTAACTAGTAATATGAAAATTGTTTTCATTAAGTAATTAGTAATGTAATCAGATTACAATTTTCCAGTAGTAGTCAGTAATTTGTAATCTATTACTTTTTTAAAGTAACTTACCCAACACTGTTTGTAAGTATGTTTATAGTTATTCCAGTCCATTTAGGTGATTTAAAACAGCTTCTGAAATAGCCTTTTTTGGTTGATCATTTCCAAAGCTTTTTATTAGCACAAGTTTTTTCCTCATTCCTTCTGCTCATGGGCTTTGCTCCAACTTGGTGACTAGTGGTTCATAAATCAACATGTTTCACCATTAGAGCAATGATGCCGAAAATGCAGCTTTGAATCACAGGAATAAATTGCATTTTAAAATATAGTAAAACAAAAAAAAAAAAGAGTTATTTTAATATTTATTTCAGAATATTACTGTATTTTTGACCTAAAATGCAGCATTTATGAGCATTGAATACAAAATAAATCTTAATTTTTCCAGTTTAATTCTGAATTAGGGCTGAACAATATATCATTTAAGCATCGATATTGCAGTGGGTGCATCTACAATAGTCACATCGAAGGATTAGATTATTTATTAAAGACTAAAAGATAGAGGATATTATTATTTTTTTAATTATTTATACACAGACGACCGTGCTATTTTATGTTTGATTGGTCAATTTCTGCACTTGAATACTGTTAGACCCTCCAGAAAACCAGAAAACACTGTTCATTTCACTTTTATTTTTGTTCTGTTGTATTTAAATATGCTTGTAATTTATTATAATTTATGCAGATGCAGTACATAGAAAAAGACTTGATCATCCCAATCTATATAAACCAATGAAATCTTTTCAAACAGAGCTATTCAATTCATCTGGTGAAATACTATTCATATCGAAATATATATTGCAGAAAAACCAATATCAAAATGTCAGATTTTTACAATATCGTGCAGCCCTATTCTGAATGGTAATATGTATTTATACAACACACATATAAATATATTTATACAATACACACACTTACTATTACTATTATTATTATTAGTGTCATTCAGGGTTTTTTTTGCCATTCATGCTTAGTCATGGTGATGACAGTGTGATTTCTGTAAAAGAAATGCAACATTGTATGAATGGTATAAATGAGTTTAAATAGTTTTATTATCTTCACTTTGTATGCAATCATGCTTTAGTCTTACAGCCCAAACACAGAACAAGCCTGCCACTGGCGTTATCAAAATGACTGCAGCCCAGTGGACATGTTTACCACTACTAAAAATAGAAAACACTTTCCTTAATAAATTGCAACAAATCTTTTCAATAGCATCCAACCCTAATCGTAAGTAATAGCATTATCACTATACTGTATGATATTGAAAAAAAATAATTTTTCGATATATTTTACAAGATAACCTGAATAGCTCTGTTATGATTTTTTCCCTGATTGATTGGATTAATTTTGCAGGGGAGCTCATTTGCATATAATCTAATAAACAAATTACAAGCATAGATAAATACAGTCGAGTAAATATACAAATGAAGCAGCCTAACAGTTTTCAGTAACAGAAAAAAAAAATGTACAATAAAGCTGCGTAGTTTTCATTGTAGAAATAATTCAATGTAATTAATCTTTGTTAGATCTACAGATGTAAAGCCCAGATGCTTTAAACTCACGTCAAATGTTTACACAGGCCTTAAAAACACACGCAATTCATAAACGTTCACTTTATTATGGTTAAACTGGAATGACTCCAAAATTTGCATGTTCTGAACTACCTGGTCAACTATAGTCCTCACTCCACATTGCACGTCCAGCGATGTGAATATTGCAGATTCACACATTGCAATATTGTTGCTCAAACGATATATCGTGCAGCCCTAGTTATCGCAATACTCAACAACAATATTGCATATTTTCCAAGTTTCGTGCAGCCCATACAGGTGGGGACCTGTGACAGGTGGAGTGTAAATGTATGAGGAGGCCTTTAGGGGGCAGTACTGAACACAGTTATTCTCCTGAGAGTCTCATACACACACACACACACACACACACACACACACATGCAGATATAGGTTACGGAGTACTGGCATGACTGACGACACAAAGACGCCTGTGTTCTCAGAGGAGTGAGAAATGCCGTGTGGTTTACAGCATAGCATGTGTTGTGGTTTCATTGCCGGTACACAATGATCTGCATTAGTTAAAGGGACAGTTCATGGAAAATGTAACATTCTGTCATCATTTACCCACCCTTTTAAACCTTTATGAGCTTCTTTCTTCTGCTGAACACAAAAGAAGATATTTTGAAGAAAGCTGGAAACCTGTAACCATTGACTTCCATTGTTTTTACTACTATGGATGCCAATAGTTACAGATTTTCAGCTTTCTTCAAAATATCTTCTTTTGTGCTCAAGAGAAAAATAAAACTCAAAGATTTGGAATCACTTGAGGGTGAGTAAATAGGAAATAATGGTCAGACTCATTTCTTTCCAAAATCTATACATTTTCCCCAATTCTGATGATTTTTTGCACAATTCAGATTTTTTTTTTGTAATTTTGTATTTAAACACTTTTTTCTTGTGACTTTGAGTTTATCTTTTAGGTTTTTATATTGCTGCTGTTCATATACACTCTCCAGACACTTTATTAGGTACACCTTACAGGATGGATCCATGTTTTCATGTTGTTGATGCCAAATTCTGACCCTACCATCCGAATGTCACAGCAGAAATCCAGACTCATCAGACCAGGCAACATTTTTACAATCTTCTATTGTCCAATTTTAATGAGCCTGTGCGAATTGTAGCCTCAGTTTCCTGTTCTTAGCTGATGGGAATGGCACCCGGTGTGGTCTTCTGCTGCTGTAGCCCATCCGCCTCAAGGTTCGACGTGTTCAGACATGCTCTTCTGCATACCTCGGTTGTGACGAGTGGTTATTTGAGTAACTGTCTGGCCATTCTCCAGTCTGGCCATTCTCCTCTGACCTCTGGCATCAACAAGGCATTTGCGCCCACAGAACTGCCACTCACCGGATATTTTCTCTTTTTTGGACCATTCTCTGTAAACCCTAGAGATGGTTGTGCATGAAAATCCCAGTAGATCAGCAGTTTCTGAAATACTCAGACCAGCCCGTCTGGCACCAACAACCATGCCACGTTCAAAGTCACTTAAATCACCTTTCTTCCCCATTCTGATGCTCGGTTTGAACTGCAGCAGATCGTCTTGACCATGTCTACATGCCTAAATGCATTGAGTTGCTGCCATGTGATTGGCTGATTAGAAATTTACGTTAACAAGCAGTGGGACAGGTGTACCTAATAAAGTGGCCGGTGAGGGTAGTTTTTTTTAATGAAATTCAGAGTTCACAATTATGCTTTTTGTTTCGTAATTTTGAGTTCATCTCACAATTCATACTTCCCTCTTGCAGTTTTTTCATAAATACTGAGAAAATGTTCATTTATGGGTGCACTACCCCTTTAAAGAGCGAGGCGGTTCTGAAGAAATGATAGTTTGCAATGCAAATGGATGATTCACAGATGATTGTGTAAGACTGTAATACTTCCTGGGCTGAATGTGATTTGTGATCTGATTATTTTTGTTTTTTGAAGTGTAAGGAACATAAAAGATTACATGTTTTGTCTGTGAAATAAAAGTTAGTGAGATTTTTTTTTTTTAAAGGGACACAAGGACAAGTAAATGATGACAGAATTGTAGGATGAACTGTTACTTTACATTTAATTGAATGCATGTGCATAATCCGACACTGAAAACGCATTAAAATTAGGGATGTCCAGATCCGATCACGTGATTGGAAATCGGGCCTGATCATGCGGTTTCAGACTTGATCGAAATCGGACGTTACCTCCCAATCAGGACTCGAATATATATGTACGTATTATTTTTTTAACACATCTATAGTTATGCGGTGGCACAGAATTAGACCTCTTTCTTGACTTCACACAGGAACAGCAACGCGTGCGGCATGACATCACTTTGTTGCAGAGACGCTATTGGTTAAATGCCTTTTTTCTATTTAGAATGTATAGCAATGATCCAAAACCTTTATTGCCAGTCATATTCAGGTAAAGTGAATATTGATGAACATCTCTTAGTCCTAACAAGTCCATATTTTACAGTCTGCATATTATATATTAAGCAGTTCATCAGTTGTCGTAATTAACTCGTTGAGTGCAGGAGAAATACTCCGGTTTCCTCCCACAGTCTAAACATGTAAATAAATGTACCGTAATAACAGTCACAAGCACTTAAAGCATACATACTGAATCAATTCTCAGTGTATAAAAAATAAAAATAAAAACACACAAACTGGGGGCTCTCGAGAAATACCTGATCTTGTATCCCTCCTAATGCTCTTTGACCAGGCGGGAAACCTTGGGCTCATCTATCTCTGAGCTCAGGGTTCTCTCCCGGGACAGCATGCCAAACCTGCTATTATAGTTGAGCATTATCTAAGTGTGAACTCTTGAAATCAAATGACTCGGACTCGAGAGCAAAAAAAACCTGATTGGGACATCCCTAATTGAAATGTCACTCTTATTGTCTTATTATAAATTAGAAACAAATATAGATAGCGACACTATTATGTTTAAGCACGAATTTGAACAAACTAAATGGTCTTATTCAGAGCTAGGGTCAGGATAAATGCATAATTCTTTTGTTTATTATTTTTGCAAAAGATATTTATTACTTGCCTATTTTAAAAACACAAAGACAAGTCAATTAGTTAGTTTAGTTTACATATTATACATTTGCATATATATTTTGTTGCAATAATTAAATATGAAGAATTAATAGCATATATACTAAAATAAAAGAAAAATGGAAATGGAAATAATATATTATCAAACATTTGTTGTTAATTTTGTATATATGCCATTAATACTTAACAACAATAAAATAGTCATTTAATTTAAACCTTTACTGAAATTCAGCTTTAAATTGTTTCTGTCCTTTGTTTATAGTTTTTTTCTGAGTCTACCATACATTTTACCATGATTTACAGTACACATCAAATAAAATATCATTCAATGTAACGATAGTTCACATACCACAATATATAATCTTGTCAGGCATATTCTTAAGACAGTTTTCAAAAATGATTATTCTATTATATATTTTAATAAGCACAGGTCAGAATAAATATGTAGTTACATTTTTACAGAAATAATATTGTATAGAAATGCATGTCTCTGACTTATTTCACTAATATTTTTACATCAAAACTTATTCAAACTGTTAGAGTAGACACTTAACTTGCATTTAATATTGTTTCAACGTGTAATTATTCACAAGTTAATCAGTTTTATTTAAAGTAAACACCAAAATCCAAATCGAATGACTGGATATACAGAAATAGACTTTTTTTTTTGTCAAGTAATTTCCTTATTTCGAGTGTGAGTTTTTGGCATGGCCGACAATGACATCAAGCACTGTGATTTACACAGTGAGGCGCTCACACACACTCACACAAGGCCCCTCTCTGCCCGGATAATGCTCTTATAATGGACGGCATTGTGTCACACCTGGTTGTGTGAGGACGGCGCTGGTGTCACGTTCACCCAGACTGACCGCAGATCAGAGGTGAAGGAACACGCTGAAATACGAAAAGAGAAGGATTGTCGTTCCCAGATACTGAGAGAGAAAGATGGAAACAAGATCAGATATTAATCGCCAAGCTATAATCTGATTGGCTGCCTTTATACAATTTACGAAGTCAGGGTGAACAGGTGTTTTTTTGTGTGTTTGTGTGTTTGTGTGTGTGTGTGTGTGTGT
>CAIGQW010000399.1:1608934-1622265 GCA_903798125.1 Danio choprae | reverse complement strand
TATATATATATATATATACACACACACACACATACATATATATATATTTATTTAATATTTTTATATACTGCAATGGAAAACCAGATATTTTAAATGTTAATATTTTTTTAATTTTACTGTATTTTATAATGAAATCAATGAAGTATCGTTGAGCATCAGACACAAAAACATTTAAGAAGAAACTTTTCAGTTCTGCATCACAAAAACTTTAAAAATTACAATAGAAACCAGATGTTTTTAATTGTAATATCTCACAGTTTTACCGTATTGTATACTAGCAGCAGAAACACAAAAGGCATTTAAGAAGAAACATTTCCACCACAAACTTTTGAAAGTTTTTTGAAACTTCATTATTTCAGTGTACAACTGTTTCAATGTTTTGCTTTTTTTTGCATCCATTAAAGACTTTATAAAGTTTTATAATCACAAGAAAAAAAATACATTTTAAAACATACTACAATAGAACTCAGATGTTTTAAATTGTAGTAAATGTTCAAAGTTTTACTCTTACTGTATTTTATAATCAAATCAGTACCATATCGGTGAGCCTCACAGAGACATCAAAACATTTAAAAATAAACTTTCCCACCACAAACTTATAAAAGCTAGTTTATATGTAAACATTTCATTATAATACACAAACAAATAATTTTCTACATTTTTAAACGTATTACAATAGAAACTAGACATTTTAAATTTTAATAATTTTTCACAATTGTACTGCACTTTTAATCAAATAAATAACTTGGTGAGCATACAAGACGCAACTTTTTGTTTTTTAAATCTTACCCACTCAAAATTTTCAAATGTTTTATATGTAAAAACATAAAATAATATTTTTAGCATTGAGAGTATTTCCGACAGATGGCGCGCTGATCACCCCAGAGACACACACTGATATCATGCACAATATTTCCCACCCTTCTCAAATAAACACTAGTCCTAAATGGGATTTTATGTTTTGTTGCCACATTCAATCCTCTAGACAAGCTTTATAAAATGAGCCTAGACTGTTTTAGATGTTCAACTTACCTTTGGTGCCTGAATATGTGGCTGCAGACATTGTAATGCAAGACCTGAAAGTACAAATATACAGTTGAAGTCAGAATTATTAGCCCCTCTATATTTTTTCCCCAATTTCTGTTTAACGGAAAGATTTTTTCAACGCATTTCTAAACATAATAGTTTTCATAACTCATTTCAAATAACTGATTTCTTTTATCTTTGCCATGATGACAGCACATAATATTTTACTAGATATTTTTCAAGATACTAGTATTCAGCTTAAAGTGGCATAATAATTTTGACTTCAGTATATACACTCACCGGCCACTTTATTAGGTACACCTGTCCAACTGCTCGTTAACACATTTCTAATCAGCCAATCACATGGCAGCAACTCAATACATTTAGGCATGTAGACATGGTCGAGACGATCTGCTGCAGTTCAAACAGAGCATCAGAATGGGGAAGAAAGGTGATTTAAGTGACTTTGAATGTGGCACGGTTGTTGGTGCCAGACGGGCTGGTCTGAGTATTTCAGAAATCTACTGGGATTTTCATGCACAACCATCTCTAGGGTTTACAGAGAATGGTCCGAAAAGGAGAAAATATACAGTGTGGGCGCAAATGCCTTGTTGTTGTCAGTGGAGAATGGCCAGACTGGTCGAGCTGATAGTAACTCAAATAACCACTCGTTACAACTGAGGCATGCAGAAGAGCATCTCTGAACGCACAACACGTCCAACATTGGGGCAGATGGGCTACAGCAGCAGAAGACCACACCGGGTGCCAGTCCTGTCAGCTGAGAACAGGAAACTGAGGCTACAATTCGCACAGGCTCACCAAAATTGGACAAAAGAAGATTGGAAAAACATTGCCTGGTCTGATGAGTTAGATTTCTGCTGCGATATTCGGATAGTAGGATTAGAATTTGGCCATGGACCAAAATCTCTGAGGAATATTTCCAGTACCTTGTTGAATCTTTGCCACAAAGGATTAAGGCAGTTCTGAAGGCAAAAGGGGTCCAACCTGGTACTAGTAAGGTGTACCTAATTACGTGGCCGGTGAGTGTATATGTAGATGACTTATCGATTGGAGATTTGCAGACAATGATGTTTTTGAAGGATTTGAGAAGATACATATAAATAAAACAAAGATAAAACCAATGCAAAGGCCCATCAGTTAATAGCAGAGGTGTATGTGTTATCGTACAGTTATTTACAGTAGGTATTCATGGAATGATTACAGGAAATGAGTCTTAAACGTCTTGGGATGAAGACTCGGTGCTTCTTTCTGGCTCTCAGTTTCTTTGTAATGCTGAAACTGATTCTTCTTGTTAATAACACCTAGTTCACTGGCAGTTCATCTGTCATGTGTGTTTTTCATCCATGTTCCTGAATTGTGAACATTCCGATGTTATTCGCACACTCAGAGGTAGGATTTCCCATAATCCCCCAGTGACACACATTAATAATATAAACCTGTCTCCTGGATAGCCTCAGTCTGATTTTGTTCACCCTGATCTGCACCGGTGGGTTTTATTATTGAGATGTTACATTGCTTTTTTTATTAAGTTTAAATAAATGTCACTTTTTTACATGTTTTTTGTTGTTAATAATAATATTTGGGGGCAGCACGGTGGCTCAGTGGTTAGCACTGTCGCCTCACTGCAAGAAGGTCGCTGGTTCAAGTCCCAGCTGGGCCAGTTGGCATTTCTGTGTGGAATTTGCGTGTTCTCCCCGTGTTGGCGTGGGTTTCCTCCTGGTGCTCCGGTTTCCCCCACAGTCCAAACACATGCGCTATAGGTGAATTGAATAAACTAAGTTGGCTATAATATATGAGTGTGTGTGAGTGTTTCCCATTACTGGGTTGCGGCTGAAAGGGCATTCGCTGCGTAAAACATATGCTAGAATAGTTCATTCCGCTATGGTGACCTCTGATAATCAGAAACTAAGCTGAAGGAAAATGAATGAATGACTACTCGAAAATATACTCATATATATGTAATAATATTTCTCACTCCTTTATTTAGAACTTCAGGGCAAATGTTTGATTAATAATGTAGAAATAAAAAATTAATAATAATACAATATAAAATACTTTTCAAAATGTCATGAATTCAGGTCTAGCAAAAATGTAAAAAATGATCGCTAAATAAAATGCAAAATGTAAACATTGTACTTTCGAGATTGCAACATTCTCACGATGCTGTTATCCACATTTCTGTCTGCATTCCCTGTAATGGCATCTAATATTGCACTCATATCAATTATGAAAAAGTATTAATGTAAACGATGTATTTTGCGACACCACAATATAAACAATAGAGCGATAGACTTATCATGTTTATCCATATGATATCTAATTTTACATATATAATTTCTGTTTATAGCAAATAACAAACTTGTATATTATGTTCATATCTATTTGCATATCCCTGATTATTAATAGCAATCTGTACAGCATGTTCATCTATTTGTAAATATCTGATTCTAGTTAATACGAATTGTATATTATGTTCAAAATACATCCATCTGTAAATATTACCCATAGTTTTCTATAATTGCACTTATAAATTATACCTATATCCTGCACTTGCTGCTATTGCCCTCCTTGTTAGACCTACACTACATTCCATTGCCTTGTACTTGTACATGTGTAATGACAATAAAGTTGAATCTAATCTAATCTAAAAATATATATATATCTTCACATTGCGCAGCCCTATTTTCAATGATTTCTTATGTAAAGTATACAGTCCCATCTATTGTGATGCAACCCACACTATTTATAAAAAACGCAGTCACTCCAGACACACAGAATTAGCATCCACATCTCAGACCTCGCCATTCAGACACCCCCGTCCCGTCTAATCCAATTCTCCAATTTCAGTTTCCTCTCAGATCAAACAGATTATTGTAGTGGGTGAGATAAGGTTTCGGCAGCGGGACACACCCTCTGCAGTCTGGCCCAGCCGGAGAGGCGACGACAGGGCCCGAGAGAGACACCCGTTTGGGATTTTTTTTTTTTTTTTTTTTTGTGGGTCAGACCTTTGGATTCCCTGAGAGTCAGGTTACGTGGTGTGAACATCTCTCCTGGGAATGATGGGATGCTGTTATTGTTCTCGGGTGTCATTACTTTGTGATGAATCTAAGCAATATGTCAACACCATGCTCGCGTCCACTGGATTTAATGAGTTTCTTTCTTCTGTCTTACACAATAACAGATGTTTTGAAGAAAGTCGGTAGCCAGCGGCATCCATAGTAGGAAAAGAATTGTATGGGAAAAAAAGTATGGAAGTCAATGGCTGCTGTTTTCCAGCCTTCTTCAAAACATCTTCTATTGTATTTAACAAAAAAGAAACAATGGATAGTGAATACAGTAAATGACCAAATGACTAAATTTATCCACAACAACAATGATAGAAATTAGTGTTGTCATGATACTGGAATTTCGATACCAATCGGTACTGAAATTTTAAAAACGTCCATTTCCCACGAGCATTTGAGCGCCATTGCCATTGTGTTCACGTACTCAACAGAAATGACTGTGATTGGCCGTGAAGGTCATCAGTTCACCGAACTTACCGCTGTTTACTGTGTGTATTGATCTGATTTCCCGCTAACATTTGAGCGCTGTTGAGCGCGTTCTCAAACAGCCATTGCCATTGTGTTCATGTGCTCAACAGAAATTACTGTGATTGGCCGTGAAGGTCATCAGTTCACTAAACTCACCGCTGTTTACTGCGTGTAACTACAGAGACACTGGAGCGTTTTAAAGCCGTGAAGATCAGCTGGTCTGTTTATAAGCTGACATACGAGCAATGTGCTGATGAATCGACTAATCTTCGCAGCTTTAAAACGCTCCCGTGTCCCTGTATCTGTGGTTACACGCAGTAAACAGGGTGAGTTTGGTGAACTGATGACCTTCACGGCCAATCACAGTCATTCCTGTTGAGCACATGAACACAATGGCAATGGCTGTTTGAGAATGCGCTCAACAGCGCTCAAATGTTAGCGGGAAATGGACGTTTTTACATTTTAAGTACCCATTGGTATCGAATTCCAGTATCGTGACAACACTAATAGAAATGAATATAAGGATAACTATGTTTTTGAACGATAATGCTCTACTTATTTTAGTAAACTGCAGATTCAAAGCGAATTGAAAATAGTTTATTTGACAAAAAAAACACATTTTTAGCAGTTTTCAGATCTTTTTTGCGTGCATTGAAATACACAATTTGAATTTATGGAAATTAAAACAAGTTTTTTTGTCATTTTTTTAGAAATCATGTTTTTGCATGAGTATTGTAGAGTACAGCTGCAAAAAAAAAACTTTCATTTCTCACTAAAAATCACATTTCTTGATCTGTTTTTACAAACGTACTCTTACTGTAAACAAAAATTCCACACAATCGATTTGTGTTGGGACAACATGAAGGAACTAAATTAACTTATTAGTTTTTACAAATTTAAGTGGATTGAACATAAAACAATTACGTTGTGCCCCATATAAACACAATACAAAATAAAAATAAACAAATTTAAAAAATCATCATACTGAATACAAAGTACTAGAAACATGTACTGAGTTAATCAACACGGAACTGCATTGTCCAGAAAAACTATTATTCTTCTACTTCTTCCTCTGTTAAATCCACATCTTTGGTAAAACCGATGAAAGGACTCATTACATGTTCAAATACACGCTGTTTGGCTTTTGAGTAGATGTTATCTTCTCTAATGGCAGGCTTGACAACATCCATCTTATCCATTGAGTATTGTTTGGTCTTTGCATCTTTGTCTAAACCAAAGCTACACATTTTGGCATTGAGCAAGCTCAGGTCTATAAATATTTGTTCGGTTCTACTATAATTTGTATTCTCTGGGTATAAGCCCAGCAAAAATAGCTTATGGTCCAGGAAAATTTGTTTTAAAATAATTTTTTCAATTGTACAATTATTATTATTATTTTATTTTACTTAAAAATGTGATTACTAAAAAGTCCCCCTCCAAAAAAAAAAGAAAAGGAAGAAAAATAAAGAAATTTGAGCATCGATAAATCAAATGTCATATAGACTCCTATTTATCATTATGGTGGTTGTTGGTGTGAAGGGGTCTTTATCTTGCAGACGGGTGAAGAATACACCTGCGCTGTTACACCTGTAAATATCCCCTGCAGGTCAGAAACACATGAAAGCGTCCCCGCGACACACCCTCGCCGTGGCCTTCCTGTTCCCATGCTGCCCTCTGGCCACAGATGGGCTTGTTGACTAGTCTGGGATCACATTGACGAACAGAAAGGAAGATGCACACAAAGCTCAGTCTTTGTCCGATGTTGCGAATGCTGCTATCATGTGTTAAGCTGAGTTATAATCACTCTTTTCCGACTCCAGGACTCTAATATATCCAAGCCTTTTCCTCCCTATCTCTGAAAATATGTTTGCCCCCAGTGCTGGCGAGGGCAGGATGTTTATTTAAGGTCTTATCGTGTCATTTTAATGATGCTTTAATTGCGTGTTTTAGTGATTGTTACGTGGTCAGGCTTCGCATTTGACTCTCGGTTTTATCTGCGGAGGACAACATGGAGCTGCTCGGGGCCTTTTACCGCAAAAAACTTTGGAGGAAGCAGAAAACGACTCTTGGACGGTCAGACGGGGCTCTTTGTAAGACTCCGTCAGAGACCAGCGTGAATGGTTTGGCTACTGGACTAATCTCCAGAGTGCTCAGACTTACTGGAAGGTAAAATGATGATTGCGTTGGGAATAATGGGTTAAGGGTAGACTGGTAATCGGAGTGTTGTGGGTTTGATGAGGGCCCTTAAAAGTTGAGTTATTGCTTCATTATTATGTTGAGCTCAAATTAAGGGATAGTTCACCAAAAATGTCAATTCCGTCATCATTTACTCACCCTTTACACTAAAAAAATTATCTTTGCTGTTTGTTCAAATGACTTATTTAAAATGAGCTAAAACAACACAATTCTTGAGCTTTTTGGGGGACAACTTAATTGTGTTATGTTCAATCAACTTAAATTTGTAAAAACTAGTAAGGCAACTTAATTCATTCATGATGCCCCAACACAAATTGGTTGTGTGGAACCCAGCATTTGTTTTAGTGTACTTGATTTAAACTTTTATGTCTTTCTTTTGTTGAACAGAAGATATTTTGAAAAATGTTGGAAACCTGTAACCATTGACTTCAAAAGTGCTTGTTTTTCCTACTATGGAAGCCAATGGTTATGTTTTCAGCATTCTTCAAAATATCTTTTTTAGTCTTCAATAGGATAAAGAAACTCGTAAAGGTTTGAAATCACTTGTGTGAGAGTAAAAAGTAAGCGTTCAATTTTGGGGGTGAACTATCCCTTTAAGACAGAAATTAAAAGTCTATTTAAATGCAGATTTCTTAGGAAACTGTTTTTATGTTCTTCTATTTTTGTTCATGTGATTTTGTTCACTCCAAGGACAGAATCAGCATATCTTGTTTTCTAGATATGCATTATCCTTAAAGCATCTGTGAAAACGTCAAGCAATGAAATTAAATTATATTGATTTGATTTTGATGGATCATTGATTGATCATTTATCAGCTAGAGAAAATGGCTTTGATGAGGGCCCTTAAAGCTGAGTTATTGTGCTATTAATATGGTGAGCTCAAATTAAGGGATACTATAAGGGATAGTTCACCCACAAACGTCAATTCTGTCATCACTTACTCACCCTTATTTGTCTTTCTTCTGTTGAACACAAGAGAAGATATTTAGAAAAATGTTGGAAATTGTAACCATTGACTTCCATAGTATTTGTTTTTCCTACTATGGAAGCCAATGGTTAGGTTTTAAGAATTCTTCAATATATATTTTTAGTGTTTAACTGAATAAAGAAATGCGTAACGATTTGAAATCACTTTAGGGAGAGTAAATAGTAAGTAAACTTTACATTTTGGGGGTGAACTATCCCTTTAAGACTGAAAGTAAAATTCTGGCATGATTTATTTATTTCACTCATCGTCATTTCTTTAGGAAAATGTTTTTATGTTATTTTTTTGTTATTGTTCATGTGATTTTGTTCACTCTAAAGACAGAACCAGTACAGTATATCTTGTTTTCCAGATATGCATTTTCCTTAAAGCAAAACTTCAAGCAGTGAAATTAAACTTTAATTTATTTGATTTTGATTGATCATTGATTTATCATTTATCAGCTAGAGAAAATGGCTTTGATGAGGGCCCTTAAAGCTGAGTTATTGTGCTATTATTATGGTGAGCTCAAATTAAGGGATACTAAAAGGGATAGAAAATGTCAATATCATTTACTCACCCTTACTTGATTTAAACTTTTATGCCTTTCTTCTGTTGAACACGAGAAGATATTTTGAAAAATGTTGGAAATTGTAACTATTGACTTAGGATAGTATTGTTTTTTCCTACTATGGAAGCCAATGGTTAGGTTTTAAGAATTCTTCAAAATATATATATATATATATTGAGTGTTTAACTGAATAAAGAAACTCAAAGGTTTGAAATCACTTGAGGGGGAGTAAATAGTAAATAAACTTTCATTTTGGGGTGAACTATCTCTTTAAGACTGAAAGTAAAATTCTGGCATGATTTATTTCACTCATAGTCATTTCTTTAGGAAAATGTTTTTATGTAAATTTGTTTTGTGATTTTGTTCACTCCAAAGACAGAATCAGCATATCTTGTTTTCCAGATATGCATTATCCTTAAAGCATCTGTAAAAACTTCAAGAAGTGAAATTAAACTTTTATTTATTTAATTCTGATTGATCGTTTATCAGCTAGAGAAAAATGGCTTTGATGAGGGCCCTTAAAGCTGAGTTATTGCTTTATAAACCTGTTTAGTTATAATTAAGAGATACTTAAAAAAAAGAGATACATATATTTTAGGAAATGTTTTTGTTTTTTTTTGCATACAATGTTGGTTTGGACCCCTTTGTAATTTGTAAAGACAAAGTTGTATAAACAAAAATTGCAATGCATTTAATCCTAATCCCTGATTTCTTTTCCACTAGAATTTAAAATTATAAAATATAGTCATATTTACATGTAACATTTATATAGTTGTTGATTACATACACATTTGCATGTTTTTATTTTAGAAATATTTAGTAAATTCCAAAGTATTTCTGCATTTATTAATATTTTGAATGGGATTATAATTATATTTATAATTATATATAATAATGCCATATAGTCATTAAATTTAGCAGAAACCACACAATTTTTATGGTTTTGGGGGGGACAACCTAATTGTTTTATGTTCAATTCACTTAAATTAGTAAAAACTAATAAGTGAACCTAATTCATTCATGTTGTCCTAACACAATTCGATTGTGTGGTACCCAGCATTTTTTACAGTGTATTTTTGTAGTACTAGTGTTTGGTATTTTAGTATATTTATTAATATCTTGAACACAAACTTACATTTAGTTTACATTTTCAGATTACTTTGTCATGTTCTCAGTTATTAGTATTTTTTAAATGTCATTTTACCATTTTGGCTTAATTAATTTTTCAGCTTTAACTTTATATGTTAATCATTGCTTCCGGTAACACTTTACAATAATGGTCACACATAGTTAATGCAAGTTATTTATGTTAGCATTTATTAAATATAGTTCAGCATTAACTAATCCCCAATGCTGTGCCTATTAACAATACTAAAACCCAATGCTGTGCCTATTAACATTAATTCACTGTGAGCCAACAAGACCTAACAATTAACGACAATTATAGTTTTCACTTACTAAATTTAGCCAAGATGAATAAATACTGTCATAAACGTATTGTTCATGGTTTGTTCATGTTAGCACATACATTAACTGTGCTTTCAGTTCAGCAAAAACAACTATTTCTCTTTTTTACTAGGCTATAATTGTCCATCCATTAATATTTTATTATTATACTTGATTAAACATAAAAAAATCAAGTTCAAATGTATGCAAAACATAAATAAAATCATGCCAGTCATGCAATTTAGAACCCTAATCCGCAATCTGCATATCATTAAACATTACAGCAAGTATTTTAAAAATGCAGCATAATTATCCTCCTCCCTGATTGAAACGTCTGCGTTCCTGTGAATCTAGATAAGTGTTTCTGGATCAGAGTTTCCTGTTTACCCTCCAAGCATCAGAAGGTGATCAAGGGTGTTTTCTGTCATCTGCAGTTCTGACTTGACTTTCAGATCTCGTTGGAGTCATTATGACAGATCTTGTCCAAATCTGAAGGAGTTGGTCTTTTAAAGAAGGGTGTGTTAAAGCGGCTGGAAAGATACTTCAATGGGAGTTTATCATAAAGGCCAGATGTTTCGCAGATGCAGGGTTTGATCTCGGTCTCTTTAGAGCAGGGTCAGAGTTTAAGAGAGTGGGTTATTGAGGAAACAAGACTAAAGACACTTCATTGTTTGAGAAATGAGATCAGCCATTTGTATCTGCGGAGGAAAAACTGCAGCTCCACAAACAGTGCAGAGTAGTTTGCTTATTTTAACATTTGCATTTTATAATATTAATAATGGGGCGGCATGGTGGCTCAGTGGTTAGCATTGTCAACTCACAGCAAGAAGGTCGCTGGTTTTAGTCCCGGCTGAGTCAGTTGGTCTTTCTATGTGGATTTTGCATGTTCTCCCAGTGTTGGCGAGAGTTTCCACCGGGTGCTCTGGTTTCCCCCACAGTCCAAAGACATGCGCTATAGGCGAATTAGATTAACTAAATAGGTCATAGTGTATGTGTGTGTGAATGTGAAAGTATATGGGTGTTTCCCAGTACTGGGTTGTGGTTTAAAATGATGGTCCATTAGTTAAATGTTAATTTATTTACTGAACTACGTATAAACAATCTTGTACAGCATTTATTAATCATAGTTCAACATTTACTAACGCATTAGGAAAAATCCAAAGTTGTGCCTGGTAATATTAGTTATTGTATCATGAGTTAACGTAAACTAAAAATGAACTTTATTTTCATTAACGTTAACAGAGATGGCTAAATACTGTAATAGATGTATTGTTAATTATTTGTTCATGTCAGTAAATACATTAACTAATGGAACATTTTAAAGTGTTTCCATAAAAACACTATTTAAATTTGCATTTAATAATAATAATAATTGCAATTGTTAATCCAATGGCAATTTGTAACTTTTTGAGTGGCTAATTCGTTTTCATTTGTACGGACTCATTCGTACATTTAAGTATGACTTAAATGACAACAACAAGTATGACAACACTGGAAGTTTGAGGCAGTACCAACCTTTGACATGTGGATCATGGAGTTGGGAAAGATTTTACATTCAGAAAGGATCCGTTTTATTAAGGAAAGGAAAGAGCATGTTTTTTTGAGCATTATATATATATAGTCTGAGGAAAAAAAATCACGGTTATCACGATTATTAAGCATTCATTCATTTCAAAACGCTACTAGTTTAGAAAATCACATCAAAACTCCTTATATTTTAAAGTGTTATTTATTGCTGCTCAGTAACCACATAATAAAGCACAAAATGATAATAATAAAAAAACAATAGTCCATTACTCTTTGGACTTAAATATATGTGAGAATAGGTTTTTGGCATTTAAACATATGTAATAATTTTACACAGAAAATAAACCACAGAACATTGAAAATAAATTTAAAATAATATAAAATAAGAATAAATAAAAAAATGTTTGTCTAATGTAAATCTCAGCATCATATTAGCTAAGTGTTTTTCATTTTAAAGAAAACAAGTGTAGTCAAAGGCTGCTGAACCTCTGTCTGAACGACACTTTTGATCAACTATATTACAATATTGTTTGGTATTTTTACTTTAGTGTTTTGTTTCTCTGTAGAGTAGAAATGTGAATATTCTGATCGGTCCAGTTCATGTCACGTGACTCGTGGTGCGCTCGGAAAAGCGGCCTGGAAAGCGCGAGCGCGTCATGCCTCTCGCGTGCGCGCACATTGCTCCCAATATGCACATGCAAGCCGCGCACCTCCATCGGAAATAACGAACTTGCACGCACAAAAGACGCAATATGTGAAGAGCCCTTAATTAATAGCCTCAGTCATAGTTAATCCAAAGTGTGTGGGTATTAGCCTCGGTGTAGAAGCTCAGAACTTCAAACTAGTGCACAGTACTGAACATAACTTTGTTTAGTTGCTGCAGATTTGTTCTGTACAGAAACGTGGTGTTGAGAAGCCTTTACGATTAATTTAACGTGATGAATTAAAGCACGGTTAATAGTGAAATCGGTTAATCGTTGCATCTCTTGTTGGCGCATCACAGTTGCTGTATTTTTTGTATTTGTCTTTTTTTTTTCCATTTAATATTTTATATGGACATTGTGGTGGTGTTATATTGTATAAAAGCAATAATAAAAATAAATAAATAAATGATGATTTGCTCCTCTGCCAATGAGGATTAAGGTTAGGGGTGGGGTTTGGTGTTTTCATACAAATGAAATCATATGACTTAGTACAAATTAGCAACATTCTGACAAAACGCAAAACAGCAAACATGGAGCTTGAAAAAATTAAATAAACTGCATTAAGCTTTCAAACTGAACACACTATGTAACATTGTAACACTACTACTACTACTACTATTATAACACTCAAAAAATTATGTTGCTGCTTGTTCAAACTACTTGTTTAAAATAAGCTGGAAACAACACCATTCTTGAGTTTTTTTGAGACTTGAGGTTTAATTGTTTTAAGTTCAATCCACTTAAATTTGTAAAAACTAATAAGTTAACTTATTTCCTTCATGTTGTCCCAACACAAATCAATTGTGTCAAACCCAGCATTTTTTACAGTGTACTACAACGACGATGACGAATACTACTACTCCCCTCCTACTACTACGACTAATAATAATAATATTTTTTTTAAATACAATGCATGCTTTGTTTACATTAAAATTGTTTATATTTAGCGAATTTACTTTACAACGATATGCTACAATATTTTGTATATTTAATTCAATCATAAATAATATTATTATTAGCAGTAGTAGTCATACTAGTGAAAAAAGTTGTTCTAAAGAAAACTGCACTTCTACAATATTCCTATAATTGTATTTCTACAGGTTTTAACCAAAGTTGTAGGACAGTGCAATAGTAGAAGAGCGGCAGAGAGAGGAATGTGCTGCATTTGCCCAGTCAGCTGACTGAACATGATCTTTAGTCTCATTCTGGCTTTGTCTTTCTGGCCACTGAACTCACACCATCATTAAAGCCCTTAGTAGGTCACTTCAGTCAGCAGACTGATCGGGCACAGACTGGCATTGTGTGTGTGTGTGTGTGTGTGTGTGTGTGTGTGTGTGTGTGTG
>CAIGQW010000399.1:1590189-1608834 GCA_903798125.1 Danio choprae | reverse complement strand
TGTGTGTGTGTGTGTGTGTGTGTGTGTGTGTGTGTGTGTGTGGCACAGACAGTCTGCTGATCGTTATATGAAAAACATTCATTATGTTCCACACCGTATGAAACCAAAAATGTTTTTGTTTTAGACAATGCCTGCATTCTTGCCATGTTTCAAAAACACACTTCAGCGCTCTGTGCCAGAAATAAAACAGCAACAAAACAAACAAAAAAATCTACTTCAGCCTTCCCAGAATTTTATTTCACATTCTCAGGAATTGATGTTTATAAATGTTTGTAACAGAACTGAATTTCTCAGTCCAAATATTGTCTGAGCTGAGATTGTCGGTGGGGTTAGATTAGGAAGTATCTATTTACTGATGTTTACACTGCGAGATTCTGCTTATAATGCAGTGCCACATTCCTCGGGGATGTTTCGTGTTCTCGGTGGCCTTGACTACAACACACAATGCATGATTTATGTTTACATTAAACTACTGTCACTTCACACTTCACTTCACATTTTGCTTTGTACATTTGTTTTTTTATTTAACAATGATATAATACTAATCATTTCTGTTTCATATTCATATCATGGTTATGTTGTGTAGTCATACGGATTATACATCACAGAAACCTTTGCCAAATTGTGACCTAGGGCCTTAAAAAACATAAGTTTTAAATCACTTTTAAGAGTTTGTATTTATATTAGACACTGTGACTTTGCACTAAACTACTTGTTTTTGTTTTGTGTTTATTGTTTATTTCTAATTCTGAAATATGGTTATTACTGTTCAGCAGTTTAAACTAAAACAATAAAGCTAAAATAATCTAATAACTTTAACACAAATATAATTAATTAATAGTTTTTTTAAATTAATCAATAATTCGAAGTTAATAAATGTACTATACATGAAGCCATTTTTAATAAATTAATAATTACAAAAGTAGGTAAAATGAAAAACCACAATAGTTACTTGATGGCAAAATAACTTTTGTTACAGCATTACTACTTTAAGTTTAATTCTACATATGAATGGAAGAAATAACACAGTTTTTGTATTTAATATGTAAATGAGCTGCTACTCCCCACCCCCTTTCCAGAAGGGGCGGAGCCTTTACAGTTAGTGCCTCAGTTACTTCAGCAACAACAAACAAATCAACAATAGCCAATGCCCACAAAAACAATTTACATAAATGTCATTTATGTTTGTAAATGTAAACAGATAGAGAAATAATCTTGTGTATCAGTATATTAGATCTGTGAAACGGCATTAAGATGACATTACTAACAAAGCTCAACCAGGCTCCACCCCTTGGGCTGGATTTAAATTCGAGATATCGCAACATGTTCGATACCACAAGAAATTTTGGAGCTTCCTCTAGTTTTGTCATGATACTGGAATTCGATACCAATTGGTACTGAAATTTTAAAAACAACATTTGAGTGTTGTTGAGCACGTTCTTTAACAGCGCTGATTTGCCATTGTGTTCATGTGCTCAACAGAAATGACTGTGATTGGCCGTGAGGGTCATCAGTTCACCGAACTCACTGCAGTTTACTGAGTGTAACCACAGATGCAGTGACACTGGAGCGTTTTAAAGCCGCAAAGATCAGTTGATTCATAAGCGGATCGCTTGTATGTCAGCTTATAAACACCACCACTGGTATAATATGACCTCTTTAATTGTCTCTTTCACAGACGGAGTGAGCCTGGATCTCGACCTCATTCCTGGCATTCTACAAAGCTGGGCGACGGCCCTCAAGACTCAGACAGCATGATGCAGGTCACCCAGGGCGGTGTGGGAGCCCCCTGGCACCAGAGCTACCACTCCAGGTCAGAGCAACACACACACACACACGCACACACCTACTCTGCCCTATAAAGGCAAAGTACAGTAACTCTACCAACACTAAAACTAATTTAGTTTTCATTTTTAATTCAATTTGGAGTTATTTGGAGTTGGGCAGTACTGTGGTGTAGTCCTGCAACGAAAGTGAAAGAAATACATTCTTAAGTCTGAATTATTATCTGTCTGTTTTTTCAGTCTTACAAGGATAGCATGTCAGCTTCCTGAGATACAATAGATGACATTTTTAACAGTTCCCAGCTATGCAATGTAAGGTTCAGCCAAGTCTGCTTAGCAATAATCCACTGACAACAATGAAGTCATTTATTCAAAGAAAGAGAATAGTATGTGTCCTTAAAGGGGGCATCATGCTCATTTTGGCCAAAATCATATTAATCTTGAGTATCTATAGTGTAGTAACTAGGGATGTACAGATCCAATCAGGTGATCGGAAATCAGGGCCGATCACGTGGTTTCAGACTCGATCGGAATCGGATGTTATCTCCCGATCAGGACTCGAATATAGTTATGCGGTGGCACAGAGTTATGCTGCGTTCACACCAGACACGATTGACGCGCTTAACGTGCGTTTCACGCGAATCGCTAAAGTTGGAAAATCTGGACTTCAGTGAACATTCGCGCCGCGTTAACCAATCAGGAGCTTTCTCTTGTAGGGAAGTGATTATGACGTAGCGCCTGTTGTTGGTGTCCCAGGGGAAAATCCTCCTGCTGACACCGGACAACAATTCATCAAACTGGGCTCAGCTCCAGGTATAGTTTCTGGAGAGGTTTATGAGCTCACTGAGCTAGTATCTAGTATATAGAAATCTAACTCCATAATAAGGGTGCACCTCAGAATGGATCTAGTGGACTCAGGCACGGCTCCAAATGAATCAACACCGTTTTTCAGTCTTCCTAAAGCACATAAACAGCTATTCTCTCAATAAAATCCATGTTAGCCATTTAGCAAGGAAGCTAGAGTCACCGGGCAGACAGAAGCCCTGCCCATGACGCGAATCTGCGTCTATTGTGAAGTGAATTTGCCACGCGAATGAAGCGTATTTGATGGACGAATGAAGCGAGTAAACTCAAAATGTTTACGCGTCTATTTAGGCATGAACAGCGCCATTTATCTGCGCAAACCACGTCTGCTGTGAACACAGCATAAGACCTCATTCTTGACTTCACACGGAAACAGCAACGTGTGCAGCATGACATCACTTTGTTGCAGAGACGCTATTGGTTAAATGCTGGCAAAGTAGAACACTGAAGCAGCTTGAAGCGGAAAGCGCGAGTATGTCTGCGGTCTGGAGGTATTATAAAGTTGATGATGACAACATTGCCATAGCAAACTGTGAGATATGTAAACTGGGCATTGCCTGCCGGGTATTTTAAGTTGAGGTGCTATTTGTTTTTATATTAGATATTTTTATATTTACTGTAAAGTCCAAAAGTGAAGAATTTATGTTATTTATTACTTGATTGTTCAAGCTACCTCACAGAAGTGCTCTGTGTGTTAACAGAGTTGTTGAATGTTAAAATAAGGTGAATAAAAAAAGGAACATCCTGCATCTGTTTCTTCGCTCTTCTTTATTCTTTTTTATGTATTATAGAAGTATCGGATCGGGTTTTGGTATCGGTAGATACTCAAAATTAAATGACTCTGACTCGAGGGCAAAAAACCTCATCGGGACATCCCTAGTAGTAATGCATCCATAATATCTCTGAAATATATATAGTCTTTTAATGATTATAATAGAAAGATACAGTTTTGCTATTGTCTCCAGAAAAAAAAAATTGACCACCAATCATTTTAAAACTAGATGTATTCTTCATTCAGATTTCTGTTCTGAAATTGTTGTTTCTTTATTTACTCAGTCTCAGTTTAGGGGCTAATCTGCCTGTTACAGATCCAGGTATTAGATTGTTCCTTTTTTCCCTCTTTTTTTCAATTTAGTTTATGCAGCTTTTAGTAATTAGCTTATTATATCATATATTAAAATTAGTATTTTATGTGCTCTCTGGTTTAGGAGAGGCTTTCCTCTCCACACCAGCCATCTCAGTCCCCGGTAAAAGAGTTTTTCCATCAGCAGAGGACATTGTAAATGTGCAAAGATCTCAGCTTATACCAGAAAACAGAGATATTCTGATATTTCTTTAAAAAAAAAAAAGGAAAAAATCCCAGCAGTCCCAGTTTTAGTTTGTATTAATGAGCCTTCTTTAATTTGTGTTGTTCATTTTTGGTTTGAAATTAATTTTAAATTTGTTATTTAGCTGCAAAGTCAAAGTTTTAGTTTGTTTATATTAAAGAGGCTTCTTTAGTTTGGATTATTCTCTTTTTTGTTTGGATTTTGTTTTAAAATTGCAATTTAGTTATTGCAGAAATGATTTTATATTTTGTAAAAAAAAGTGCAACATTTGAGAAAAAATGAAATTAAAATTACACCGTAATTTTGTCTCAAATAATTTTGTTTAAAACATCATGAGATTAGTATCGTGATTTGTATCGCATCGTGAGGCAGATGAATCATTACATCCCAATAGGGTATATGCAGAAGTATGCAGAAAGACTTTTAATTTTAAAGTAACCTGGGTCAAGCGCTTCCGGTGAACTGTAAGCAGTTACAAAAAGCACTGCATTAAATTACATTTTTCCGCACCATGTCTTTAAAATATGAACTTTTATTTTACCCCAGTATATTCAATGGAGCTTCTGCGCTAACCTGATAATCCTGACGGGCATGTGCGTGTAAACGGCTTTTCATCTTGTTTTACGCTTGAACAACTAAATAAATGCTTAAGTCTATTTAACAGATAATATTTTAATTACATTACTACATCTATGCTGTATAATATATATAATATGTATATAATAATATGTATGTATGTAATATATATATGCTGTATAATAACAGCACCATGGGCTACACCAATTAGCTTGCCACTTTCTGAGAGCTGGTGGTCCCTGCTGGTGGTGACCTGTGATTGGTTGATCTACTTCTTAGAGGGGTGATTGCATAGCTGCTGACAATGGCTCAGTGACATCATATTATTTTGTCTCAAATAATTTTTTTTAAAACATCATGAGATTAGTATCGTGATTTGTATCGCATCATGAGTCTGGTGAATCATTACATCCCAATAGGGTATATGCAGAAGTATGCAGAAAGACTTTTAATTTTAAAGTAACCTGGGTCAAGCGCTTCCGGTGAACTGTAAGCAGTTACAAAATCAGCGCGTTTAAGGTCTGTTTTCTTTAAACATCATCGATCTCCACTGCCTGACTGATATACGATATAAAGTAGGTCTCAGACTGTACAAAAAGCACTGCATTAAATTACATTTTTCCGCATCATGTCTTTAAAATATGAACTTTTATTTTACCCCAGTATATTCAATGGAGCTTCTGCGCTAACCTGATAATCCTGACGGGCATGTGCGTGTAAACGGCTTTTTATCTTGTTTTACGCTTGAACAACTAAATGAATGCTTAAGTCTATTTAACAGATAATATTTTAATTACATTACTACATCTATGCTGTATAATATAATATGTATATAATAATATGTATGTAATATATATATATGCTGTATAATAACATATAAAATTGAAAAAGTCACATTAACCGTTCACCGGAAGTGTATCGGTATGGAAAGAAACACTAGTTGTGCATATACCCTATTTCCATGTATATTAAAAAAATAGGTTTTGGAAATAAGACATCAAAAATAGAGCATCTCTTCTTTGACATAAATCAACAGCTTAAAGAAGTCCATAAACAGGACAGTTAGTACTGTAGATATACATGTTGATTATCTTGGTTCAGACGTGACTGCATTGTCTTTGGTTTGGGAGTTTCCTGTTGTGTGCATTCATGGCATAGGCAGAGGACATATTTTATTTTGTTGCCCAAACATTCACAATCCTTGTGTGCATGTTATCTCTGTCATTATCGCTGTATTTAGACCAGAACGTTCAAGGGCCTTCAGTGATGACACTGGAAGAAAAACATTTAGAGTGTTTGAAGAGGACCAGAGAGAAAAGCATTGACGCACAGTCTAAATGGGGGTGGGGGGGGTTCTTTCAAATGACACTCCCTCGACGACCCTATAAAGGTTCCTATGGCAATGGTCACCATGGGCTACACCAATAGCTTGCCACTTTCTGAGAGCTGGTGGTCCCTGTCTGATGGCCTGACCTGTGATTGGTTGATCTACTTCTTAGAGGGGTGATTGCATAGCTGCTGACAATGGCTCAGTGACATCATATTAATTATGCCAGCAGAAATACCAGCACTTTGATGCCAGCTTTCAGAGTCCGGCAATCACATAACCATACAAGGGCAGTCGCCTCAGCAAACCCAGGGCATCACTGTCCCACACTCACAAAAACATGATAATTCCAACCTTTACAGTACGTAGCAGATTCCCACAATCAATGAGAGTTTGTAATAGATCTGTTGGTATAGATTAGTCACATTGCCAGGGAAGAGAAAACAGAAATTATGAGGAAATTAAATCTCCAAACACATTCACTACAGCTTTATAGACTTCGTATTGTAATAAAAAACAGACATGTTGTAAACAGTCCAGACATCAATAAAATCAACATCAATCGATATTCTTATCTTTACTATTTCTGGTGAATAATTGAGTCAGAGGGACCGCAAACTCAAATTGTGAGGTCATTCTAATTTCAGAAGAAGGGTTAAACCAATGTTTTTGATGTCTATCCAACTCTGTAACAGCTACTAATTTAGCTCAGACCGCCAACAACTATGGTATCACAGTGTGTTAATATATTACTCCAGTAAAACAATATTATTGCTTTTATGTCTGTTCTTATCTTATTTTTCCCCACTTTAATACAAGCAAGCATGTTATTGTGTGCACTGCCTTATAAATCATTCCATAAGATCTCCGGTAAAACTGCTCAACCACGTTAGATTGATACGTAGGCATTTTTATTTTACCAACTCATGTATGATGATCCTAGTTCATACTATAATATGCATCTCTTCTTTTTTCCTGCAGTGCTTCCACCACAGACTTATCAGGATTTGAGACAGGATATCTTAGGAAGAGCCCTGATCAGTACAGTTCCCGGGGCAGCATGGAAAGCCTTGACCACAGTCACCCGGCCTACAGCTCCTGCTATCATCTATCATCCTCCAAATCATCCAGCAGCATCGATCATCTGCACAACAAGCGGGATTCTGCATACAGTTCGTTCTCCACCAGCTCCAGTATCCCAGAGTACCTTGCGGCCACACCATCATTTAACAAGGAAAGGTCATATTCCATGGAGAATGTTCCACAGAGAGAAGGGATGCAGCAGGCTGATATACGCTACATACGCACTGTGTACGACAACCAACAGGGGGTGTCTGAGGAGCATGAGATCACCTCTGCAGCTCTAATGAGAACCAATGACAGCAGAGCACAGTCTAAAAGTGTCATGATCTGTCATCGTGGCAGCAGTAGTAGTGGAAGCAGTGGGAGTAGTGGAAGCACCACCAGCTCACAGCGGCACAGTGTTTGGCCAGTCTGGGATCCAACACACAGCCGGCACTCCTTTGAGAACCTAAAGGGGGCACCAGCTCCCCCATTACGTAGTGACAGCTATGCAGCATTTCGCAATCATGAACGTCCAAACTCTTGGTCGAGCCTTGAACATGCTCGGTCACAAAGGGCACTTTCAAAGGGTTCCTGGCATCACTCTAGTGGTTCTGTGGTAACAGGAAAGTCCTCGTTTGGAGCTGAAGGTCAGTTGCACACAGTGATTGAAAAAAGTCCAGAAAGTAGCCCCACAACCAAACCCAAGCAAGGCATTCCTCAGCCTGCACAACCTGGCCGCCTCATGTTACCAACTGGCATCTACCCTGTTCCACCTCCCGAGCCTCATTTTGCACAAATACCAACCAGCAACCCTAGCTCTGGTAGTGTCTACCCAGCTCTGGCCAAGGAGAGCAAGCACAACCATCACTGTGACCGCTTAGGTGGACTTGTAAAAGAGGACAGGCTCGCCGTTGAAAACGGATACCAAAGCAATGCTCCCACCTTGAACCCTGTCCAAACACTTGCTTTGGGAGAACCTAGGCTTTCCGATAGAGTGCAAGATGACTCACAAATCAAACCTAGCTTTTATAGGCCTCATTTTCAAACACAAGTGCAGAAGTCACAGACACCTCATGTTCCCCTAGAGAGGAGAGACCCTTATACCCCTGTGCAACCAAGAGGAGAGAGGCAAAGGTACTCGGTTGATTCAGTTTATGACAACTACAGGCCAACTCGAAATGAAGAACAAAAGAAAACTAATGAGCAAACAGGCCATCCAGACCCAATACACTCTGGAAAAGTTGTACAGGGACAAGCTGCTCAAACATACAGAGGAAATTTCATCCAGACTCAAGGAAATGACAACATAGTCAAACCTTCAAGGCACTACAGTGACTCCAGTGCTCTCCAGCAGAGAGGTCAAGACCTGGATAACCCCCTGACCAGACTGGAGAATGCACTTGCTGAGGTTCAGCGATGTGTAAGTCCTGAAAGTACAACTAGCCATTGCAGTTTTCAGAGTGAGCGTAGCATGTCAGTACTAGAGAAAGTCAGTCATTTTGAGAGACAGCAAGTTAAACCTCGCAGTCAGAGCAGCCTGTCCCATTATGGTTCCACACCTCGGCTGAATCAACCCACAAGACCCTCCAGTGCCAAGGGTTCCTTTTCTGGTAAGGAAGATGTGCGCACCATGTTGGAGAGAAGCAACAGCTCAGTTACTGAGAGTTACCAGAGAACTGAGAGCTATGATGGACATGTGGATATACAGCAGAATTTCCATACAAGACGTGGGAGTAGTGATCAGGTCCAGCATCACCAGCAACAAGACCCTACGATCACTCACAAGAAGTTTCTTCAGAGAAGTAAGAGCACCTTTCAGCTTGGTGAGGGGAATGGTAAAGGAGACATTCATGACATTTTGGGTGCTATTCAAGACACATCTTTTAACAGAGCATACAGAGACAGCATTAAAGATGCCCAGTCTAAGGTTTTGAGGTCAACTTCATTCAGAAGGCATGATTTTGGTGTTAACCCACCACCAGTGCCAGCCAAGCACATGTCCCTGGAGCGAAAAGGAACTAATACAAGTCACAAACCAGTAACGGCATCACCACACACTCCAAAAGAGCGCCACGTTGTTCCTGTTGAAGCACAAATCAGAACCACTCCTCCTGAACTCCCCAGTGTCCCAGCTGTTGGACCCCCAGTTATGCGGATTTGTGGACGCAAACGGTTCACAATGGAGCAAAAGAAGCGATCATATTCTGAGCCTGAAAATATGCATGAAGTTGGAGTGACTCAGGAAATCAATCAAGTTGAGAGGAGGGTTCAACAGCAGTTTCTATCAAGTGAGACAAGTGTTGCAGACCGGCGCAGAATGTTTGAGCAGGTGGCAAATCGTAACGCTGACCCTAGATTGTTCTCCTCCAGGCCCGATCTGAAGCAAATGCAGCAAGATGCACTTGTCGAGTACATGGAGCGTAAAACGGGTAGAAGAATAGATGGACGTCCAAACCGCCCACAAAGTGCTTATGTACAGTCCACCTCATCTTCTGCAGACTCACGGAGCCTCAGCTCCACCCCAAGTCTGTCCTCTTTGCAAGAGCCAGGATATGATGGCCTCTCTGGTGGTATTCGTAAAGCCTCCACCCTCCCAGCAGGAATGCAAAGCAACTTTTACCCAAATAAGGCCACTCAAATTCACACTAGGCCTGAGGTTTTTGGACATCAGTCACAAGTCACATATCCTGAATCTCAAAAACCAGGCCCAGCCCTAACCAGACATACCCTTCCGCAGCACCTTGAGGCAGTTTTTGAGAGAGCCATCGCAGCCAGAACCTCAGGGAGGTCAGCTTCAGCTGAGGATTTGCTGGACCATAGTGAAGAACGTCCCATTCCTCAGCACTTCAGATCTAAGTCATCTCCAGTGGAACACGTTAGTCAGGTAACAATTTAATAGGAAACCTTGACTGTGTCATTGGTTCGATCACTGCAGAGACTTCAGTCCACACAACGACAGTAGACAACATTTAAAATGGATCAAAACAAGTTTTCCAAAAAATGTTGTAAGACAAGAATAGATGTTGTTCAGTAGTTTTAGAACAACTTTGACAAAAGGTTTTGATCCTCTTCAAAGGTTGTCTACTGTATATTGAATAGATTAGCTTTTATTAATGAAAAAAATGCAGAATTAAATAGGGTCATTCATTTTCAGAAGAATCAACATTCTCCACACCCAGACTCACCCAAACTATTAGGGGAACTATCTCTTTTAACAGTCAAGCTTGTTCTCAGTGATAATCAGTGAATCGTTTTCAGCCAATTATGGTACTTGGTGGTCTGTCCGTTGAAGGGCAAAGGAGTAGTCACTTTTCTAAAGATGGGCAGATAATCATTTTTTTGTGCCCACTCCTGGTGCTCCACAGGATGAGGCCAGTGCTTCTCACTTCCTGTTTGGTGCCACAGAGCCTGGGCTGTAGTCAGAGATCTGACAGATGTGCAGCAGATAACTGCAATCCTTCTGTGCCAGAGGGGAGGAGTTGGAGATAATGGACAACCCGTCATGGTTTTGGGTTCGAAATATTTGGAATGGTTAAGAAAGCAATTTATCTAAGAAAATAATTATTCTTAATGTAAACAATAATGTTTCTGGTATGATGATGACCGTGTACAGTAGAAGCACAACTATCCTGTGAAATCCCAATCTACCCCAGCATTGCAAAACTGGAAATTGTTCAAGCGGTACATAAAATGACTTTATTACTTGCTAATATTGTACTTTTACACAAACATTCGGCCCATGAATGAACCATCAAAACCAAGCACAGTCTCTACATCTGTTCACAGTTTGCGCTAATTGAATACAGCATCGTTCAACATGAGGATGTTATCATGCCTGTCCCTTTTTTATTAACAAATCTTAGTTTATCAGTAGTCATGGTATGCGGTGGAGTTTAAAATTAACACGGAAGTCCCAATGAAAGTCTCAACAACAAAATAATGATTAACTTCCTCTTCCTGGTACACTACTCTTTCTATTCATATTTTTGTTGCCATCTCTACCAAAAAGTGCTACATCACCTGCTGAAATAAAACATTATATGTTCTTGTGTTCTCTTTTCGTTTAGGACTTTTTAGCCAGAGACCTTCAGTTATTTAGAGGTTCCTCCAAGGATTTCTCAGAAAACAGGTTTGTGTGTGTAATTATGTATAACACTTCCTTTTTCCAACAAATAAACACTCTTGAGTCGTTTCTCCATTGAGTCCCACATGCAACCCGCAGATATTATTTTGCAAAACAGGTTTCAACTACAATTATAAGACAGATGTTACTGAAGAAGATAGATCAGTAGATCAGTCCTTTAAAGAGCAGGAATTTCTTTGCAAGTTCAGAACTATTTGTTTTATGGAAATATTTAGCCATAAAAGGTATATAAAAGGACCAACCCTTAATTGGTCAGTGGCAGTGACAGGAGTCTGACTGCAGCTATTTTTGAGTTGAGTTGTTTTGATCCATGCACAAATTCCCACAAGGCATTGAAAGACAAATTATTGGCGTCCATTCACTTCAGAAGACAGGTACTGGACATTTGACAAATGCATGTTGATGCTATATGAGGTTTTCATTTGTTTTTATAGGGCAAACATGGGACCTAAACAGCTATCAAATTCAACACGTATGGAGAGGAGTTACCAGCTAAACCAAGGTCCAGTCCAGCAAAATGCACCAGTGTTGAGACGAGAGCGTCAGAGATATTCGGACCGGCCTAGAGCACAAAGTGCATCTGGTCTAGCTGCATCTGTAGGACTTCCTTGCCCTTTAACCTCTCCAGGCACTAACAGCAACCTCAACTGGCAAAACGGAGAGAGACTGTGTCAACCAAACCTCGACTCTATTGCATTTCCCGAAACTGGCCCACAAAATCAGAAGAGTCCGTCCACAGTACCAGGAATGATTCGGCAAAACTCCAGCGACACCAGCACTTCTGAAGACACTCTGAAGGATTTCCCATGTCCAGTCACCACTCCATCACCACCACCTTCATCGTCCAGTTCGAAACTTTCTATAAGTCCAGTCTCCCCAACAAAACCACTTTTCTCTCTTCGCATCTCAGAGTCTAGCCTTCACAATATGCACAACATAGCTAGGTCTCAAGATGATGATGAAGTGTTTATAGCTCCACCTACACCTTCTCCTCCACCTCCACCACTGCCTTATAGAGAGATAGAGATTATGGAGGATTTCCCACCTCCTCCACCTCTCACACCTCCAGTCGATGAGGATGTGGGTCTGATGGAGATTTCACAGCATCCATTGCAGACCATCAGGTAGAGACACACTCCTTATTGCAATCGCAATCAGGTGGGGGGTTAAGGGGCAAACGCTTTGGGGTGGGGTGATGGGGAGGACAAAGAGGGGGCACTTTCATTCATTTTTGAGGGGCATTTTTTAGCCAAGAGGCACAGGTTGAGCCCTACCTGTGCACGTGCCTGGTTGTTATATCCCTTTTTGAAGCAGATTAGGGTTTGGCTAATGATTTGTTTGATAGGAATGTTGTTCCAACAAATAGAAAAACAAAAACATCCATCACTTTCTTCATGGCATGTAATTTTACACAGTCACATGTAAAGCTATACTCTAGGTACAAAACAAGTTAAACTTAAAACAAGTTCAGCTTAACCAGCAGCATTTGTGGCATATAACTGAATACCACAAAAATTAACTTGTCACTGAAATTGAAACAGGTAAAAAGAGTAATAAATAATATATAATATCCAAACAAATACAAATATACAAAAAATACTGATAATATAGATCTGAAAATAATTTAATTAAATACACAAAATATTTTTAGACATTTTACCTGTTTTACTAGTTAGTTTATTAAGTTTTATTTGTAATATATTTTTACATTTGCATGTTTAAATTAGACATAATTTCAACAAAAATATTTTCCTTAAGATATTCTGTTTACAGCAATTTAAACAACATTATATCTAAATATTTAAAATATTTCTGCCAAAGAAAAATATCTATAGATGTAAAGTTGTTTGGACTTTAAAGCAGAAATATGAAAACTATATTTTTATAAAATGCACATTATTATTCTGTTGTAACTTATTTCACTATCATTCAGACTGAAAAAGACAAATCTTCATTTCCACAGTCATTCTGTGGTTTATTTCATGAGAACAGGGTTGGTGATATTTTACATATTGAAACCATATTAACAATAATATTACATCTATCCAATTGAACAATTTAAAAAGCATACGAATGCTTACAAGCCGCCCATAATCACTTCCATTTTAAAGGGATAGTTCACCCAAAAATGAAAATGTACACACTATTTACTCACCCTCAAGTGGATCCAAACCTTTAGGAGTTTCCTTTTTCACAAAAGAACATATTCTGAAAATGTTAGAAACCAGTAACCATTGACTTCCATAGTATTTGTTTTTTCTTCTATGGAAGTCAATGGTTACAATTTCCAACATTTTTCAAAATATCTTCTTCAGTGTTTTAGAGAATAAAGAAGCTCTCCAAGTCAGTAAATGATGACAAAATTGTCCATTTTGGGTTAACTATACCTTTAAATGCATTACTTTTAATACTTTTATTACACTACTTTTACTCCAAGATGTCTGCTTGTTTAAAAGAGAGGGAGTGCAAATTAATTAATTAAGTAACTTGTACTAAACCTTCATATTCCCAAATCAATGTAACATGACTTTCTATCATTCACATTATAGCAGTGATGAGAATCTGACCAATGCAACAGCTCATCCAGAGCCTGAACCACCAACAACCAACAGCTCGACTCCACCGGTGAGTCCTGTAGAGCTGGACGCCTCTGAGATACTGGGCTCAGATTGTCATCTACTGTCCCGGAGAGAGCGGACACACACAGAGCGGCTCGTGGAGACTTTAGCCAGAGAGCTGGTGAAGCATGACAAATCACTGACCTCACTTCTAGACACCTGGGCTGGTAAAACCACACTGGACCTGATGGAGGACATCTTCCCTTCACACAGGACAAGCAGCGGGCATCTGGACAGCAGGTGAGCTTAGGGTTGTACAATATGACCATATATATATTCTGTCTGTTGTTTCATATTATGCTCTATCACAGAAAATGCCCAAACTAGTGCCCTAAAGGGTAACCTTAAATTTGGCCCACTATCCTGAGAAAAGAAGGAGAATGATGGGCATGTGGTTGAAGGAAATGAGTTTGACAGATGTTGTCATTTCTTAATTAACAAAACCTTTTTTTATTATTGTTGACTATAAAAAAACTAATTAAAATTAAATGTTTTAGTTAATTAAAATATTTTTTTTCAATGTAAATACTGCCACCCGACGGATAGAGGAAATTGCACAAGATATCGTAAGCAAATCAAGGCAAAGGCAAGTGCAGCTTGACTAGTATATTCAGCATTAAACTCCATTGTGTTATAAATGGGATTGTTTACAGTATGTTTTTAGTGTAATAAGTGTAATAATTCATTATAATAGTTTACAGATTTTACTGAAGCAGTTAATACAATTTAAAGTAATATTTAAACATTATTAGAAAAACATTATTATTACCCCTGCAACTTTAATGCAATACAGTTTGGTATTTATACCGTTGGCCCAAAACCCTCTATCAAGATTAGTAATTGGCTCTTCGTTATAAAAAGTTTGGCCACCCCTGCTCTTTCATTTATTTCACGGTATCACAAAATACATTGTAATGCTCTTTCATAACTATTTGCACACAATATTACACTCCATTACGAGGATGCAGACAGAAACATGAATAACAGCATCATGAGAAAGTTGCAGTTGTTTACTTTTGTATTTTATTTAGCGATATTTAAAATGTTTATGTTGGACCTGTGTTTTCAATTTTACTCATATTTATTTCATATCTCAACATTTTTAATTAAACACTTGCCCTAAATAAAGTTCTAAATAAAGTGAGAAATATAACCACATATGAATGAGTACGTTTAGGAATAGTAGGGAAGGGTATCATTCAAAGATTTTCAATATTGGTACCAATCCCGATACTTTGAATTCGATACTTTAGTTCCTAATTGATACTTTTTTCGATACCCATTTTATAATATTAGTTTAAAAAAGATTACAATACATCTGTTTTTTTCCCAGTTTGTAGTTATTTTTTATTTTCTAGTCAAAACTCTTAAAAGCACAATAAAACAATGGCTGCATCTGAAATCGCATACTTCCATAGTACGCTAAAAGCAGTATGTGCGCCGAGTAGTATGTCCGAATTCACAGAATTCAAAAAACAGTATGTAAAAAGTACCCAAATGACCTACTACTTCCGGCGAGATTTTGAAGTGCGCATCGGATAAACGCTTACGCTATCCCATGATGCACCATAAAGAGAATTCATGAATAGGAGTGAAGCGGCGCAACTGACACGGGTAGGTCACGTGATCATGACAAAATGGCGGATGTAGTATGTCTGAGTTCCATTCATACTACTTTCATTCATACTGTATAAAACGTACTTTTCTAACGATCGAGTAGTAAATTCAAATTCAAATGCAGTACCTACTGAGTAGTAGGCGATTTTGGATGCAGCCAACATGTAACCAAAAAATAAATCCTTAACGTTCTTAATAACTTATCAGATCTTCTTTAAAAGATGCATGTTTGGTTGCTCATGACTAGGGCCAGACAGAATCTGCGGACATTTTATGCTATTCCTGCGGAGAATTTTGTAAAAATCTGCGGATTTATGCGGAATTATTTTGGGAGTATCATAGCTAAAAACTTAATATATGAAATAAAAAATAATACCTTTTAAATTTTTATTTATTGTTTACAATGCAAATCCATCTAGATCCACTTATTTGGTAAACAAAACAAGTCTCTTATATAATAGATCTACTAAAAGACAGAAAATATTACTATACAAACTGTATTGTAAATAAATCAAATGAACACTTAAGACTCATATTAGTCTATATTATTACTAAAATTCATTTAAAAACTGAATAAATATAAATTTACACAAGTAAATAAATAGACTCAATGATGGGCTAAAAATCGTCGTATTTCTGCGTGCGCAGATTCCGTGTGGGCCTACTCATGAGACAGACAAGCCTGATATCAAAGCCTTTTGGTTAATAAAGATCTTTTACAGTGACAATTTATGGATCATCGAATAACAGGTGTCTAAACACAGCAGAGAAGTGGACATAAGATATTTGTGGTTACAATTAAGCTCAATGTTACATGTCAAAGTTTTAAAATCCATTATGTGATTTGGCTTTCTCTAATATTTCCCTCTACTTTTTTTCGATACCCATTTTATAAAAGTAGTTTAAACAAGATTAAAATGCATCTTGTTTTTTCCCAGTTTGTAGTTTGTTTGTTTTTTTCTTTAACAGTCAAACTCTTAGCACGATTAAATAAATCAGTTCATATTACACTCCATAGAGTACAAAAAAGTACAAAACCAGTTAAACATAGTTTAAAAATAGTCTAATTAATGTAAATAAAAACAGATAATTTTAGGTTTCACATTTAAATAATAAGGTCGTATTAGTCAATGTCAGGGGCAATTTTAGGATTTTCTTATATATATATATATATATACACACATACATATACATATATATATACATATACATACATACATATATATATATATATATAAGCTTAATATTACATTTATAAGTAGTAATTTAATGGTAATCCACTTAAAAATGTTTCATATGGTAGGGTTGTATGCTAAGCTAGCAGTATTCCACTGTACTGCAAAAAACAGGGACAGCCATTTGAGTTCTGAATGAGCCAAATGTAAACGCCTGTTTACTGTAGTAAAAACTGCTTTCTATATTCAAGTACATTTTTTGTTTCCATGTATTAAATAAATGAAAACTGCCACTTTTCTAATTAAACGGTAAATTTAAATATATATTTATAAACCTACAGGCTAATTCACATATTTCATGATCTGAATCATAATAATAAATGATTCTTTTTTTAAATACAAGATAACACATGATGTTTCTATCTCTGTCAGTGACTCTGGCAGGTCAAATGAGTACATTCACTGAGTGGTTCTGTCACTGTGTTTAATCCTTTCTGTGCAAGACTGTATGGTATAGTTAATGCCACATGCATTGTAATGTGTTTTATATTGGTAGTTAATTTTGAAATGAAAATAGCGAAATGTTCGATAAGAGCTGCTTTTTCGAGGAAACAGCTGTGATGATGAGGTGAGCACCGATGAAACAGTAGATGGGAAACCCGATTGCTCCTCTGTGACATTGGGGTACAAGTGATACAAGTGCATCTATAGCAAAGAACTGCAGATATAAGCAGATATTATAACAATCTGACAGGCGATAATTTAGCGTACAGTTTATGAGCTAATCGCAAAACTTTTAGGGGGGCTGAGTAGAAATATAGGGGGGCTACAGCCCTCCTAAAATAGGCCTAGCAACGCTCATGGTTAATGTTCATGTATTTTAATGGTATTTGACGAAGCAAACAAGGTTATTCATCAAAACTTAGGACTGGATAATACATGTTGCGACTTCAAAGTGCTTAAAAATAAACATATACATGCTATAAACATGCCATTGCTCAAATAAAATATAAATACACTGAACTTTTGGGTAGAGAGACGCCATTTGACCATAATTAGAAAGAAAACACATATTTACATTGAAAACAAGGTTCAGGTACTAACGTTACAGACATGAAGAATATCTGAAGCATAAATAAACTCAGAAATAACTTTTACCTCACCTCGTATTTCCAGACAAATGCTGAACTTGTGTAGTTTGTTGGGTCAGATTTTTCGTTCACTCAAACGTTCTCCATCGTTACAACGTTTACTCTCTGTTTAATTGGTGGTTTAATCATCAGCGCGGAGCGACACTGACATCTAGCGTTCGATTGACGAACAGACACATTTCTCCACCTGCTGAATGTAGGAGAGAAGACACTGCACATACAGTCCTGTGAGGGGATTCTGCGAACCTCTTTTTATTTATAAATCTGTAATTCAAGAAATACACATCTATAAATATCATCTATAGCTGGTAAAAAAAAACTGAAGGAAAAAAATACAATATAATGTTTCATACAATCAGGCTAATCATGCATGTACGTATCCCTCTGTAAAAACCTTCAGAATATAAATATGTATAAAATTAAATCTAAATCTTAACTGCTGCTGAAGTGAATATTTATGGCTCCTTACAAATAAAAAATAATAATTTTGAGAAAACAGCCTTTAAAAATATGTAGTTTTATTGAAATCTATAAACACAAACTGATAAAGTGCCATAAATAAACAATTAATATTGTACGTTTTCTTGACGTTAGTTAAAAAAAACATTCAAACATGTCATAAAACACATTTAAAATCTCAAAATGAACAAGTATATGAAAAAAAAAGCTGTTTTTGCTTACAGTTTCTTTCCTTAAACATTTTAGGAAATTAAATAATGGGAAAAGTGTAATATTTACGGTGCTTTTTGAACATAATACTTAAAAATCCATAGCTTTTTAAATGTGTACTATGGTGATTTTACATTTTTGTATTTTACAGAAGCTTATATCCACAATAATCTGAAGTACTTTGGAAATTGCACCAATAATACTGCTAAAACCATACTAGCATTAAATGTATAATGGCTATAAATCAGTCTGTGTGTGATTGTTGTGCGTTTCTGCTGAACTGAGTGTGTGTGTGTGTGTGTGTGTGTGTGTGTGTGTGTGTGTGTG
>CAIGQW010000399.1:1571408-1588590 GCA_903798125.1 Danio choprae | reverse complement strand
TATATATATATATATATATATATATATATATATATATATAACATATTGTATTTGTTAAAATGTATTTAATAATATACAATCTAGTATTTTTATAAGATTATACTACATATTTTTTATATTTTTGTAACCTGTCACTGTAACCTAACCTAGCACACTACTAGTGGAATCACATTGCATTCATTAAATGCGATGGCATAAAAACGACCCAATGACACTGAACACAAAGCCCCTCTTGATTCTCCAGAAATAATGAAGCTGTAATAATGTTCAGTGTGTGTGATTGTAATGTAAATGAGTGTAAGTGAGTGTCTGTAATGCGCTCTCTGGCCTGCAGGTGGAGCTGCTGCATGCGCTGCGGGCGAGCGTTCAGTCTCTGCGGGAGGAGAGGGAGTCTCTGACGGAGCAGCAAGGGCTCTGCGCGGCTCTCGGCGGCTCCACGGAGGCTTTAGTTCAGGAAAGATGCAAAAGCAACGAGAAGGAGAAATTCCGCATGTTTGTAGGAGATTTGGAGAAGATCGTGAATCTGCTGCTGTCTCTGAGCGCGAGACTGGCGCGAGTGGAGAACAGCCTGAGCGCGCTGCAGGAGGAGGAGGAGGAGGACCATGATGACGAGAGGGTGAGCTGCTGCACACGTCGTCAGATCAATTACAATAATAATAATAATAATGTTTTTTTAATTGTTATTTTTAAATTTTAAATAAATTTTTCCCTAAAACTTTGCTGTGATAAAATTTTTGATTAATAATTTTTTGCTTAACTTAAGTTTTGATTAATTTTGGTTCATATACAGTGCTCGGCATATATGAGCACACCCCATTTTGAAAATGAATATTTGTATCCATTTCTCAGTGAATATGGCTAATATATATTGGTGCATTTGAACAAAACAGATTTATTAAACAGATATATTTATTAAAAATATATTTTAGTCACAGAACATCTTTAGAAATGGAAGGATAATACAATTAAATTCATGCAAAATATTGCAAAAAACTACAACATTTCAACAAAATTGTCTATATTTTTTGTTTCTCTTGATTTTTGCTATTTTTGAAAATTGTATTTAATATTTTTCCCTGACATATAAATTTGGCCTACCAATTTTTTAACCATTATTGTAAGTTATCTTGTCAGATTAGCTCTAGATTTGGCTTCAGTACTGACTAAACTAATGTATATGCACAAATATAATACTGTAAAGCTTCCTATAGAAAATATTAATTGAAATGAGAGATTTGTTGGTGGTGTACTTATATACGCTGAGCACTGTATATATAAAGAGCAATTGTGAATACATTTTTATATTCATTTTTTTCATATATTCAGTAGACGGATGTGATCAGATCAGGCACATTATAATTCATCCAACATTTCAGCAGAATGAGGAAATTGATTTTTCCACTTGTGAACAAACAATGATCTGCTTTCTGACATAATCAGTCTGAGATCTAAAGCCCTGCAGAGCAACTTTTACACACCAAACTCAACAAACAAGCACAAAACAAGCATGAAAGGGCCATTTTAGAAGATCACAACATTATCTGTATCTATTAGATAAAGGCTCTTCTGTTTACAGAGGCTGTATTTATTCAATTCAAGTTCATTTGTATAGCACTTTTCACAATAATTATCGTTCCATCGTAGGTGAAAAGTTTAGGAGTGTGTACGGAAACACAGTTATCCTGCAGTTATACCGTATATAGTGTATATAGTGTATATACCGTATATACTATGTGTATAATATATTCTCAATGAAGCATATTTGCACTTTTTTGATCAAAAATACAGACATACAGACCAAAAATCTTGACATATTATTAATTTAAAATAAACTAATAAAGTTTGTAATTAAGTATACTGTAAAATGTCATTTATTCTATTGATTTAAAGCTGAACTTTTTCATTACTGTCACATGATCCTTAAATACAGTTGAAGTCCATTATTCGCTCTCCTGTTAATTTCTTTTTCTTTTTCAAATATTTCCCAAATGGTGTTTAACAGAGCAGGGAATTTTTCACAGTATTTCCTATAATATTTTTTCTTCTGGAGAAAGTCTTATTTGTTTTATTTCGGCTAGAATAAAAGCAGTTTTTAATTTTTTTAAACCATTTTATGGTCAATATTGTTCGCCCCCTTCAGCAATATATTTTTTCAGTTGTCTACAGAACAAACCATCGTTATACAATGACTTGCTTAATTACCCTAACTTGCCTAATTAAGCTAGTTAAGCCTTTAAATGTCACCTTAAGCTGAATAGTAGTGTCTTGACAAATATCTAGTCAAATATTATGTGCTGTCATCATGACGAAGATAAAAGAAATCAGTTATTAGAAATGAGTTATTAAAACTATTATGTTTAGAAGTGTGTTGAAATAAAATCTCCCTGTTAAACAGAAATTGGGGGCTAATAATTCTGACTTCAACTGTATATCTAATATATCAGTCTAAAATATCAGTCTAATATATCAGTCTAATATATCAGTCTAATATATCAGTCTAATATATCAGTGGGCCTCACAGTGGCGCAGTGGGTAGCACGTTCGCCTCACAGCAAGAAGGTCGCTGATCGCTGGTTCGAGCCTCGGCTGGGTCAGTTGGCCTTTCTGTGTGGAGTTTGCATGTTCTCCCTGTGTTGGCGTGGGTTTCCTCCGGGTGCTCCGGTTTCCCCCACAAGTCCAAAGACATGCGGTATAGGTGAATTGGGTAAGCTAAATTGTCCGTAGTGTATGTGTGTGAATGGGTGTGTATGGATGTTTCTCAGAGATGGGTTGCAGCTGGAAGGGCATCCGCTGCGTAAAACATATGCTGGATAAGTTGGCGGTTCATTCCGCTGTGGCGACCCCAGATTAATAAAGGGACTAAGCCGAAATGAAAATGAATGAATGAATAATATATCAGTCTAATATATCAGTCTAAAATATCAGTCTAAAATATCAGTCTAATATATCAGTCTAATATATCAGTCTAAAATATCAGTCTAATATATCAGTCTAATATACCAGTCTTGATGCTTGAGAAACATTTCAGATCATTATTAATGCCTCATATTTTTAACATGACATCATCTTCAACAATGAACCCAAAGCTGACACTCCTCACACATTCAATTTCAATCAATAAAGGGCTGTTCCAGATAATTATACATTGCATTTACTGCAGAGTAATAAGAAATGCTAATTAAAGGACATGATGTTACAAAATACAACGTGATTCATTTAAGAATGAGGACACAGATCAAGTTTATCTGTCAATGGCACAATGTCAGTCAAGTTTATCTGTCTGTCAAATAACAAAAGAAAAGATTTAGTGAGGGCAGCACGGTGGCGCAGTGGGTAGCACAATCACCTCACAGCAAGAAAGTCGCTAGTTCGAGCCCCAGCTGGGTCAGTTGGCGTTTCTGTGTGGAGTTTGCATGTTCTCCCCGTGTTTGCGTGGGTTTCCTACGGATGCTCCGGTTTCCCCCACAAGTCCAAAGACATGCGGTATAGGTGAATTGGGTAAGCTAAAATTGTCTGTAGTGTATGTGTGTGAATGGGTGTGTACGGATGTTTACCAGTGGTGGGTTGCAGCTGGAAGGGCATTCGCTGCGTGGCGACCCCAGATTAATAAAGGGACTAAGCCGAAAAGAAAATGAATGAAGATTTAGTGAGTTTGAGATCTCATTACATCAGTGTTGTTTCAAAAGCAAGCTGAATATCACTAAATGATGTTTTAGATATCTAGTCTTGTGATATACTGTATGTCTAGTGTACCTGTTTTATTAAATTGTCTACCATTTGTAATTTTTGTAGTTTATAAAAGCCCTCCTAGGGACAAGTGTTGCGAATTAGCTTTGGCTACATATTAATATTGCATTATATATAGTAATTGCATTACATTATAATATCAAATATTCATGTCAAAGACAAATGTCTGGCCTCCTATTAGAGAAACCTTTTAACGATAAAACAATTTAATGAAACCGTTTTGAATAATAACTCAAGTTATATTAAAGGTCCCGTGAAGTGCTTTGAAATTTGCATTTCTTTATTCGATGTTTGACGTAATCTTAACCGAAAAACTAGTAGCTCCTCCCCTTTTAATAAAACGGCCAATAGCGTGTAGTTTTATCACAGCTCTGCCGCTGAGAGTGGTCGAGCTCAAGCGCATTGAATGAAAAGCAAATGAGAAGCCTTTTGAAGAGGGCGGGGCATGTCAGACACTAGAGAGCATTTGATTGGTCAGAAGATTAGATGAGATGAGAAACAGAAGTATGAGGTGACGTGAATATAAAACTGTTGATCCATTTAGACGGACGTGACAAACTGCAAGCTTTACACGTTTATATATCAGTTTTATATCTTCTAAATGTGAATTTTGGCACTCTTTTAAAGCACAATAGCTTATAGATATCCCTGAAGACTAAAATACTGATTCTGACATCTAAAAAACCTTATTTTAATTTCACTGGACCTTTAAGTTATCTCAAAAAGACATGATTGTTTTGATGCTTAAAATCACCTTGCCCTTCCCATCTCCCATTAACCCTCCTTTGTTTATTTTTACTATACATCAGTCTATGCCACGTCCATCGGAGCAATTCATACACCTTTTATATTTTAAGATTGTTTATAATGTTAAACAAAATTCACATTTAGAAAGATATAAACCTCATATAAACATTCAAAGCTTGCAGTTTGTCACTCAAGTGATCAACGATTGTCACCTCAGACCTCAGTTTCTCATCAAATCTTCTGACCAATCAAATGCTCTCTAGTATCTGACATGCCCCGCCCCCTTAAAGACGCTTCTTATTTGATTCACTAGATCTCATTCACTCTCAAAGGCAGAGCTGTAATAAAACAAAACACTATTGGTTGTTTTTATTTAAAGGGGGAGGGGCTACTCTAAGCCCCGCCTTCCCTTCGTGTCTCTTAGAGGCCATGCGTTAATGTTATTCTTGTTTTCTCGTGATCTCGACATATCAAAAGTTGTTTTCTCATTATCACGACTTTTACTATGACTTTTTTTCCTGCTTATTCTAAGAGGATGTCCTAGACACACATACAGTTGCTTAATATTGCATCTTTTTAAAGTAATTGTAAATAACTCGCCAAATGGACACATTAAAGCAAAAGTGAGTGGTTATGTCAAGGTCACAAGAAAACGAGAGAGAGAAAATATTTGAGTGCCTCTTATGCTGTCACTCCAGACGCGGATGAAGCGTCGATCGCGAGTGATTTACATGTTAAGTCAAAGCAAAGATGCGAATAGACATCCTGCGATGCTCAACTCGCGCCGCTTCATTCACGTGAATCGAAAAACGTCAAAAACGAGTTGGAAAAACTAAACTTCAGTGGACATTCGCGCCGCGTTAACCAATCAGGAGCTTTCTCTTGTAGGGGCGTGATTATGACGTAGTGCCTGTTGTTGGTGTCCCAAGAGAAATCCTCTTACTGACACCAGACAACAGCTCATCAAACTAGGCTCAGCTCAGTCTGAAGCACTGCTGAAAACTTCCATCATCCAGGTATAGTCTCTGGAGGAGTTGAGAACAAAGCTGGGTGCACCTCTGAAAGGATCTAGTGCTCTCAGACACGACGCTGAAGGAATATAGGCTGTTTTTCAGCCTTCCTAAAGCACATAAACACAGCTATTCTGTCAATAAAATCCATGTTAGTTAACTAGCAAAGAAAGCTAGAATCACCGGGCAGACAGAAGCCAAGCCCATGACACAAGTCTGCGTCTATTGTGAAGTGAATTTCACGCGCAAATGAAGTGAAATTGATGAGCGAATCGTCTGGTGTGAACACAGCATCAGGACTTCTGTAAACATCAAATAAATAATAAATCTTCATAGTAATGTATGCTCGTTGAAATCCACTAGTAATGCGCTCGTGTGTTTGTGTGTGTCCGCAGGAGTCTCTGCAGCTGAAGCGGAAGCAGTTGTGCAGTCAGCAGGAAGATGCTCGCGAGCTGAAGGAAAACCTGGACCGGCGCGAGCGAGTGGTCCTGGATATTCTCGCGGGCTACCTGAGCGTCCCGCAGCTGCGCGACTACCAGCGTTTCATCCGCATGAAGCCAGCGCTCTTAATCCGACAGCGCCACCTAGACGAGCTCATCCGCCAGGGGGAGGAGCAAACGCAGAGACTAGAGGAGTCCCTCCCCCTTCAGCACCACCCAAAGAACGCTGACTCCGCCCCCAGATCGACGCACACTCTTAACTCCACCCACCTGCCACGCCCTACCACTGTGACCTCACTCTGACTCCGCCCACTACGGATAAATTAGACTGACTATAAGTGCCTTATAAATAATGAAGGAAGTAGCCGTTGGGTTTCCTGCGCATCTACACTGCAAATGCACACTATAGCGAAACACTGAAGCACAATGCTAATTCGATGGCATCATTTTCGAGCCCTGAGCACTTTGGAACAGATGAACCACTACGATAAGAAACACACACACACACAAACACACACAAAACACTTCTTTTCTGTCTTGTTGAAATTTCTGTCAATAAAAATGCGACAGGTGATTATTTATGACGAGTTTAGAAACAGTTTTGTATTGTGTACGCTGCTGTACATACCTGATCCCTGTGTTGATTTAAAAATGTAGATGGTTAAAAAAAGAAACGCTGAATTAGTGTTGTCATGATACTGGAATTCGATACCAATCAGTACTGAAATTTTAGAAACGTCCATTTCCCGCCAACATTTGAGCCCTGTTGAGCACGTTCTGTAACAGCGCTGATTTGCCATTGTGTTCACGTGTTCAACAGACATGACTGTGATTGGCCGTGAAGGTCATCAGTTCAGGGACACTGGAGCATTTTGAAGGGCCATGAAACCCCGTCTCAGCAGTTTAGAAAAAAGTCAGGAAAGTGGCTGAGTCCAGCTTTGTTTAGGTGGGAGTGTTGAGAGGGAAGGGTTTGCATTAAAAGGGGAGTTTCATGCTTTCACACCTAGACGTTTGTTTCGGAACCTGTCTCGTTCCCCCAGTTAGCGCAGTTCGTTTGGCATATGTGAATCCAGCAATCGCGCTCGGATCCGCGCCGAAACAATCGGTCTGAGACCACCTGAATGAGGTGGTCTCGGGTCGATTAAAACGAACTTTGGTGCGGATCGATTGTAGGGAGAAAGCAAAACGATCCAACGAACTAACGAACCAGGCTATATCACAGTGTATTATGGATATGTAATAGCCATATATACGGCTCTATGAAGAGAGAATTATGAGTAGGGCGGGATGTCATCATTCCTACCGGTATATGTGCGTTTTATGGTAAATACGAAAGTGAAAGCATGCTGAAATATAAACGAGAGCCGTTTATTCATTAGCAAAGGTGACTGAACAGTCTTGGTTTATCTGTTATTTCTCTCTATAATGTAAAGCCTATAATGTATAATTCCAGCCAACAGCTCTGTATGAGAAAGTCTTACCTCTGTGATTTATATTTGGTGACGATGTCTGTGGGTGTCAAAATGAAAGCGCAGTTTTCGCTTATAATGTCTTATTGCTTATCATCATAAATTAAAATAAGGACCCATGACAGCTGAGTGAGACTAAATAAACACTGACCGATGTGACGAGTGTTTACTCACACATGAGTTGTTTGAACTATTTTGGTCCGTTTAGAAACTTTTGCGTTGTGAAAGCGGACCACACCAAGAACAAAAATAAACATTGTAACAATCCCTGTTTCAGGACAAAACAATCGATCTACAAGTGTGAAAGCACCCTCAGGTATGTCTTCAAAAACTGAAAGAGTACTGCTGACGATACTAACTAACTTTGCCATCTGAATAAACATAAACAAAGCACATTGACACATCCATAGACACAGGACAATCAACACGAACTGGAGCCGCGTCTTTTTTTTAAAGAAGACGAGTCGCAAATCCAGATTTCACCATTTCCAGATGCGAAAAGCTCTCGGCTAAAAAATGTTCCTTACAAGCATATTATTGTCGCATGTTAGCAGACCACTGTAATCCACACATGTGGGTCAACACACAAGCTGTGCTCTCATCGCAGGTAAATGAAAACAAAACCTTCGTTGCGGCACATTTATAAACACAACACTGACGACCCAATTCTCTGAACAATTCTTCTGCTTCTACATGTTTGATTTACAGTTGGCAACACAATGTGGCGTCTCTCTGAACATTGTAACAGCTAAAAGGAGTCTTCGAAGCTATATCATGCATATTAATGAAGTTGCATCTCATTCACAATAGAGCGCGCTGATTGGTGCAAACCAAGTCTTTCTCATGAATTAATGCTGAGAACTCAATGAGGTCACTTTGTACCGGCCAGTACAGACATCCAGTCTCCACACTGGAATTTACACAATGATCTCATGTCCGTGATGTTGCTTTAAAATGTATTTTTGAACCGGATGAACGAATTTGCTTTAAACAACGCAAAAACAACCAATTTTCACTTGTTAGTGTCCTAATAGTGTTTTTAGCACCGTGGGACACATTTATGACTGTCAACCTCTCAAAAAATGCGTTTTGGTGTTTTTTGACCCTTTAAAGCTGTGAACACAAGTTGATTCATCAGCGGATCGCTCGTATGTTGGCTTATAAACAGACCAGCTGATCTTCACGGCTTTAAAACGCTCCAGTGTCCCTGTATCTGTGGTTACACTCAGTAAACAGCGGTGAGTTCGGTGAACTGATGACCTTCACGGCCAATCACAGTCATTTCTGTTGAGCATGTGAACACAATGGCAAATCAGCGCTGTTTAAGACCCCGCGCTCAAATGTTAACGGGGAAATGGACGTTTAAAAAATTTCAGAACCGATTGGTATCGAATTCCAGTATTGTGACAACCCTACGCTGAATAGATGTTTGTATTTTTGTAAGTGAATTTCTAGCGAGGGGTGGCTTTCGGGCTTTAACAGGTGCTATTATATGGAAATGGCGGTAAATGATGTTTCACCGGCACTTGAACACAATATCAGTACTTGGTTTCAGTAGCGAGTAGGATGTGAAAATCCATTAAAACTGATAATCGATTGAATATAATTCACGAAGCGGCTGCATGCAGGGTTTTATTACTTCTTCTTTTTATATTAGGTGTGATCGTAACGCTCATGCCCAAACTGTTTCCCATTATATTTTATTTTAATTTGTGGCTGTTTTGTTTTTAGTTATTATTATTATTATTTGGAGAGCATCTTTCATTTAGAAAAAAATAATAATCCCCGTTCAGCTGTATGAAAACACACAATGGCAGAACTGTTGATATTAGACTGGTTATGTATAAGAGACAGAACTGTTTTCTTGCTGGAGGTAAATGGAGGAGAAGGTTCAGCCATGCTTTACACTGTTTAAGAGTAAAACGAGCACAATTGGAAGGCAAAATAAATCTATTTTTTAAGAGTAACTTTATTGGTTTGGTGTGACGTCATCTGTGTTCATGGGTCAAAGATATAAAAGGTTTTAAAGCATCAAAACAGTGTAATGGTGTATCAGTATATTAGTGCTGATAAACAGATAACAATGACAAACTCCATACAAAATAAAAGCATGCATTCCTTATTTTTCCATTTTATTTCATTTCACACTAATTTAAGTTGTATTGTATAGATATCTATATACATTCACCGGCCACTTTATTAGGTACACCTTACTAGAACCGGGTTGGACCATTTTTTGCCTTCAGAACTGCTTTAATTCTTCATGGCATAGATTCAACAAGGTACTGGAAATATTCCTCATGATTTTGATGAGATTTTGGTCCATATTGGCATGATAGCATCACGCAGTTGCTGCAGATTTGTCGGCTGCACATCCATGATGCGAATCTCCCGTTCCACCACATCCCAAAGGTGCTCTATTGGATTGAGATCTGGTGACTGTGGAGGCCATTTGAGTACAGTGAACTCATTGTCATGTTCAAGAAACCAGTCTGGGATGATTCATGCTTTATGACATGGCGCGTTATCCTGCTGGAAGTAGCCATCAGAAGATGGGTACACTGTGGTCATAAAGGGATGGACATGGTCAGTAACAATACTCAGGTAGGCTGTGGTGTTGACACGATGCTCAATTGGTACTAATGGGCCCAAAGTGTGCCAAGAAAAATCGAGACTCATCAGACCAGGCAACGTTTCTCCATTCTTCTATTGTCCAATTTTGGTGAGCCTGTGTGAATTGTAGCCTCAGTTTCTTGTTCTCAGCTGACAGGAGTGACACCCGGTGTGGTTTTCTGCTGCTGTAGCCCATCCACCTCAAGGTTGGACGTGTTGTGCGTTCAGAGATGCTCTTCTGCAAACCTCGGTTGTAACGAGTGGTTATTTGAGTTACTGTTGCCTTTCTATCAGCTGGAACCAGGACAAGGCATTTGCACCCACAGAACTGCCACTCACTGTATATTTTCTCTTTTCCAGACCATTCTCTGTAAACCCTAGAGATGGTTGTGCATGAATATCCCAGTAGATCAGCAGTTTCTGAAATACTCAGACCAGCCCGTCTGGCACCAACAACCATGCCACATTCAAAGTCACTTAAATCACCTTTCTTCTCCATTCTGATGCTCGGTTTGAACTGCAGCAGATCGGCTGGTTCTACATGACTAAATGCATTGAGTTGCTGCCATGTGATTGGCTAATTAGAAATTTGCGTTAATGAGCAGTTGGACAAGTATACCTAATAAAGCGGCCAGTGAGTATATATAACAAAATTGCATATGCAATTTATATTGACATATATATATATATATATATACAGTACACACAGATTTATTATGCAAATACAAACTTTTATTTAGTATCTGATTACTTACGATTAATCATTAAACAGCATTAAAGTATATAAACATTCATCTATACTTTCCCACTATACCACAGGCCACTTGGCTTGACACATTTTTCAGCAAGAGGTGAATTTTATAATATTAACACTATTATTATTCATATTAATATTAATAACTTTATATATTTTAATTAGTACAGTTATGTGTAACAACAGTAATGAAGCATTATTTCACCGATAATCATTTTCACAAATACTACATTTCATAACATTACTGTAGACCTTATTTGAAGTTAAAAATGCTTCGTATTCATATCAATCAGTTTTGTCAATTTAAGGCAAACTCAAGTATGGGAAATCTATGGGAAAATACTTGATGATCGAGCAAAGTTTATCAGTAGTTTATATATGATTGATAATCATCATCCATCTGATATTGATGCTATTTTTCTTACTATAACAGCTGATATTAACACGTATAATGATATAGTTTCACTTTTGCACGTCTATGCTTTCAAGTAAACATTCATTCATTCATTTTCCTTCAGCTTAGTCCCTTATTTATCAGCGGTCGCCACATCGGAATGAACTGCCAACTATTCTGGGATATGTTTTACGCAGCGGATGCCCTCCTAGCCGCAACCCGGTACTGGGAAACACCCATACACTTTCATTCATACACACACACATACACTATGGCCAATTTAGTTAGCGCATGTGTTTGGACTGTGGGGGAAACCGGAGCACCCGGAGGAAACCCACGCCAACACGGGGAGAACATGTAAGCTCCACACAGAAATGCCAACTGACCCAGCCGAGACTCGAACCAGCGACCTTCTTGCTGTGAGGCGATTGTGCCGCCCCACATAAACATTTAATGACTAACGAGCTTGTTTTCATTGGCATATTTCAGATTTCACCACTTAAATATGTTCTACATCTGAAATATTCCCCGCAAATTCTCAAAGTGAAAGTTATGCGGCATACGAGCGGCTTCAGGGACGTTCTCAATGCTCTGCATCTGTGCAAAACCTGTTACTCAACTTTGTGAACTCGTCACAGACGCTCTAAAAGTGGTTAATTTAATTTCTGAGGAGTTTTACATAGAGTTCTATAGAGTTATAGTTGTCAAGACAATGAGAGATATAAAGAAAAACACAGACTCTTCCAATATGGTTGTTTATGTGAACCAAATAAGAACATTCTGCAAACATTCTCGAAAGGTTTTTTCTTGGTTTTCCAAAAACTAACCTTTCTAGAAAGTTGCAGGGATTTATTATGGTACCAACATTAAAATGGACATTATCATTATCATAATCATCACTTCTTTAGATGATATCTGTTGTTTACACTTTAGAAATTAATCATTTAATATGTTTGTAAGTTAAAGGGGAATTCAGAATCACATTTTCTTAGCTGCAAAAAAAAGAAACAAAATAATGAAATAATGACTTAGTAAATATCATCAAATAATAAATAACTTATAAATGTAATAATAAAATAATGACTTAGTGCTTTTTATACCCTAATTGTCACGATCAGTGGGTGGGGAAAGGAGCGGGGACTCAAGTGCAGAAATAAATAATGGGTTTTTATTAATAATAAAATAAAAAGTTAAAAAAAACTATCACGAGGGGGAAAACATGAACAAAACAAACAAACAAACAAACAAACTTGACTGGGTAGGCTGGCAGGGATCAGGGCTGGAACACACAACAGGACAAGACAAGATACGACGACGAACTGGCTCAGGACAGCAGACATGAGGAGAATATAAGCAGAAATAATTAACACACAAACAGGTGAACAGGATAAACTAATAATGGGTTAACAAGGAGGGTGGGACTAGACAATAGACGGGAGAGCACATGACACAAACAAAACACAAGACATGTGCTCACACAAACAAGACTCGAACACGCAGCCAATGAGAGAACTCATTAACCGCGCATTCACATGACACGCACGCAGCGCATGTAAACATGCACCACGTGCTAAACACAACACCAACAGAAGACTAAACGCAAGACACGAGTACACGATAAATGAAAACACTTACCGTGCACTCACACATGCAACGTGCAAGACCGGAGTGGCAGAACCCTGACACTAATAAGGCAACCAAAAAATCATAAATAAATCAAATATTTTAAAAAATCCTTTGAATATGTTTTACTTGGGTCCACATTATTATAAAAATGTTTACTTATTTTCCACTCTTGCCTGTTAAAGGGTTAAGGGTTAAAACAGAACATCACGGAAACATTTTTCTAACGTATAGGGAACCTTTTGCTAGTGGAAACATTGCATGCTTTTTCAGATGGCCAAAGTGCCAGAGTCTTGTATCATCATCATTGAAAAGAAGATACTCTGAAGAATGTTCATTCAAAATTATTATGTAAGGTTTTTTCCCAGCATTCTTCAGTATTGTGTTCAATGGAAGAAAGAAACTCAATCAGGTTTTGACCAAGTGAAGGATGAATAAATGATGAGAGAATAGTCATTTTTGCATGAACTATCCCTTTCACATCTACAAATGCACTTTAGCTTTTTTTAATCACAAATAAATCCTGTCACGAATTATTGGAAAGGTGTGGGATTCTCGTTATGTGAATCTTTCCTCTTGAAACGCTCCCTTTAGAAAGACGCAGGTCACTTGATATGGTCATTATATGCTCAGTACTTTGATCATTACTGCAACAGGAAACTAAAGAAACTGCCGAACAAAGAATGTAACAGTAACCAGATCCCAGATCAGCGTAACGGCTTCACCATAATGATATGTGCTGCTTTATCAGGCCTACGCAAGCAATCTGAATCATTTAAACAGCCGCAGCAGAACAGCACACGGATGGTTCTAGAAGTGCTCTCAGTAATGACTTTTACTGCTTGTTTAATCTACTTATTTAAAATGAGCTGAGTCAACACAATTTGTAAAGGTCCCATGAAATTAAAATAAAGTTTTTAAGATGTTACTAGTAGTATTGTTCAGTTTTTAAGATATCTATAAGCTAATGTGCTCTGAAACAGTGACACGATTTGCGTTTAGGAGATATAAAACTGCTATATAAACATGTAAAGCTTGTAGTTTGTCCCTTCCGCCTCAATGGATCCATGGTTTTATTCACGTCACCTCATACTTCAGTTTCTCATCAAATCTTGACCAATCAAATGCTCTAGTGTCTGACATGCCCCGCCCCCTTCAAGACACTTCTTATTTGCTTTCCATCTGATGCCCTTGAGCTCAACCACTCTCACTGGCAGAGCTGTGATGAAACTAAACGCTATTGGCTGTTTTTTTTTAAGAGGAGGAGCTACACTATGTCCCACCCTCTCTTCGTGTTGCGTTGAGATTACGTCAAACATCAAGTACAAATGCATTAGTAAGCCAATCAGATTATTCCAAACTCACTATAAGTAGCCCATCTAGCATTACTCCCTTATCTTCATTTTTTGTAGAATCCCCCCATCCACCCCACCTGCCCCTTTTCTCCTTACCAGGGGGAGCTCTTGAGAACTATCTGATCTCGTACCCCCTTATATGCTTATTGACCAAGCTGGAGCCCTGGGCTCAATTATCTCCGAGCTCAGGGTTCTCTCCAGTCACAGATATGCCAAACCTGCTATTTGAGTCAAGCAATATCTAAGTGTGAACTCTTGAAACTTCTAATAACTTAACATGTACTTGTAACATACTTGTATGTAGTTTGTTAAAAACAGTATGCGAGCCGAGTAGTTTGTCCGAATTCATAGTATTCGAAAAACAGTAAACGAGAAATACAGTGAAGTCTAGAAGGGATACAGCTGCGGGTACCCACATCAATATAGCATCATTTTTGTGAGACTCTACAACAATAATTCATATTTTACATCACTGTGAGGGTTGAGTTTAGAGTTGGGGTAGGCCTAGACGTTAATAAAATTCAATTCAATAGGTAGTTTAATAAAAAATATAAACAATTCTCATAATTACTGTTTTTACATGACTGTGAGGCTTGGGTTTAGGGTTGGTGTAAACATTAATAATATACAATAAATGGGTAATTTAATAAATAATAATCAACATAAATACTGTTCCGGCTGGGTCAGTTGGCATTTCTGTGTGGAGTTTGCATGTTCTCCCCATGTTCGCGTGAATGGGTGTGTATGGATGTTTCCCAGTGATGGGTTGTAGCTGGAAGGGCATCCGCTGCATAAAACATATGCTGGATAAGTTGGCGGTTCATTCCGCTGTGGCAACCCCAGATTAATAAAGGGACTAAGCCGAAAAGAAAATGAATGAATGAATGAATAATTACTGTTTTTACTGTGAGGGTTGAGTTTAGGATTGGGGTAAATTTTGGGATTGCTCGGATCGGGACTTGTGGAGCTGCGCTTCGGTGGATTTGCTCTTCAGTGTTTGAACTTTCAGCAGTGAAACTTAAACCACACTGAACTGAACTGAACTGAACTCTGAAATCTGGACTTTACTAGAACATGTTAAGCTGCTTTGACACAATCTACATTGTAAAAAGCGCTGTATAAATACACTTGAATTGAACTGAATTGAATTAAATGTTAATAAAATACAATAAATGGGTAATTTAACAAATAATATGAATAATAATCAATATAATGTTTGTTTTTACATTACCGTGAGGGTTGGGTTGAACATTGGGGTGGGGGTAGAAGGTAAAAAATGGAATTAATGGATTATTTAATAAATAATAAAAAAAAAAATTTGTTCACTTCTTTAAAATTCATATTTTAAAAACTCTGCAAATATTTTAGGGCTTTTTTTGGACTGGTTGATCTTTATTTGCAGTTCTTCACAAAATTCCTTTTTATTTCCCAAAATGTTATTTTCCCTTTGCGATTTTTGAGGTTTTCCTTTTATTTTTCTTGGCTTAATAATTTATTTTTCATGTGCAAAAAATTATTTCATGTTGCAAATATATAAGGCCCTGATTTGACTCCATATTTTAGACGACCAAATCAGAAATTGTCTATAAATGTTCCATGAGGATCTGTCTGTCCTCAAAATAAAGACTTTCTTGATTTTCAGTAGATATTAAAGCACATAGATACCAAATCGAAGGTCAAAACGGTTTTACCAAAGTCAAAGTCTTTGGCTTTTATTCAAGTAGTAAAGCTGAAACATAAAGGTGCACCAAAAACAGTGAATAGTATGCAACGCAGAACCGACACACACCCAGTGACACGTCCAAACATGTCTCCAAACACAACGCTATGTGCAGAGCGCTAGAAATGCTTCAATGCGAAAGGGAGAAATCCAGAAAAGCTCCAGCAATGTGTTCACGCTAAACTCCCCTCCCAAACCTCTGTTCCTCTATACATCTCTCAGACCTAACAGAACTCAAAAAACAGGTTTAGCCCAGCAATGCAAATCAACTCCAGCATGAACACAACCAACATGCAGTCCCACATCTACAGGATACTCACTCCAGAAACACACAGAAAGAGTTACGCAAGAGGTCTGGGAGTTACGGTAGATGCGTCTCCTCAAGAGCTGGAATGCTCTTACAAATTGGTTGGAGTTTGGAGGAGCTTTTCTTCATCTCCGTCCAGTGTTTTAAGATAAGAGGAGAGGATTGAGTTAAATATTAACCAGTCTAAACCTGATTATCTGCGGTTTCCATCATGAATGCTAGAAAGAATGTTAAAATGGCAACGTGTGGGCTGACAGACAACAACTACAGAGCTTCAATATGAACGAAAACTGAACGCGACTGAAATCAGCACACTTTAAGAGCATTTTTTCCTAGATTAAGCACAGAGGGGGCACAGAAATCCTCCTAGACCTTCAGAGCTCAAGGGGAAAAACAATTACAGTGCACTGCAGATCATTCATCCCTGCAGAGGAAATGAACAACTTAAGAACTGAGACAACAGAAGAACAATAAATGACTGTTGGTATGAAGCGAAACACTTTTGCATATAAGACTTGGTGGGTATATAACGGTATAATCCACCCCAAAATGTAATGTAATCTCTTTCACGCCGTATTTTTGTGCATTCAATAAAAGTCAATGGGTCCAAAACAACACTGGACCCCACTGGCTTCCATTGTATGGACAAACATGGGTTCCAGTCGAGAAAGAGGAGTAAAATGAGAGTAAATAATGACAGAAGCTTCATTTTCAGCTTCATTAGTGGACTGTCATGCCTTTGTAGTACAAAAGAGGCAGTTGATATGGCATCAGATGGAAAACTTTAAAAACACCAAAATAATATCAGTAATTAATCAAAATATTAGGGCTGATGCGATAAACCAATGGATTTATTTATTCATTGTAATTTGAGGAAAGATTCTACAACTTTTTACATTGCAGATCTCTCTCGAACCGATTCTGTGTATAGTTTTTAACAACAGATGGTGCTCTACGCTAGTTTTTAACAACAGATGGCGCTTTAGGCTAGTTTTTAACAACA
>CAIGQW010000399.1:1532579-1556408 GCA_903798125.1 Danio choprae | reverse complement strand
GATAGATAGATAGATAGATAGATAGATAGATAGATAGATAGATAGATAGATAGATAGGAGTAACAAATATATTTAAGCAAAAATTCAATGACATACTTAATTTAACCTGTTTCTATTTGAACATATAAAAGAATAAGTGATCATAATTTTATAATATTTTAACAATATTACAAAAAATAGCAGAAAAACTGATAAACCCTAGTAGTTTGAAAAAGTGTAAAGGTATGAAAAACTCTGAGGCTACACTGAAATCCTTAAATAATATTTTTAATATGTCATCACATTATGCTTGATGTAAAAATACCTGACAATTGTTGGCGCTGTATAAACTATTATTTCACTGAATGTTATAATAAGCCATGTTATAATAAAATATTTTTAAATATTTAAAAAAACCTTTGTAATCTAACTAGAAACCTAATAAAACTATGATGATTTTTATTAAATATACTAAAACAATACACATTATAAAATTATTATATTATACACAATAAAATGGATGGGTGTGTGTGTGTGTGTGAATGGCAAACCTCTGACATACAAGTGTCACATATACAATATGTGATAGACAAACACAATCAACAAACATCAGTATCTGGAGATAAAACAGCCTCACAAAACTACAACAATCCCAGTGATTCTCTGTGTAAACCTTTATGGACTCACATCTTAATCGATCTAAAAGTCAGCCCTTCAAATGTTATTAATGATGGTACATAGCATAGCCATTCATAAAACAGAAAGTACCTTACATTTTTTGCATAACTATCTGCCTCCCACAATGTAAACACTGTGAAGTTATACCCAAGAAACCAGAGATATCAGCTGACTGACCTGGTTGGTAGGTTTCTTTGGCACGTAAACCTTCCATAGTTTGGCTTCCCTAGAAACTGCCTTCTCTAGAAGAGATGACAGTTTCCGGCTTTCCAGGGGCTTGGTGAACTTCATCACAAACCCTGGAAAAGCCTACCTCCCCACTGGATACAGCTACCTGAGTGGAAAAAACACAAAAAACATAATCAAACATAATCTGTCATAGATTACAAGGGATGATTGAGCTGACTAATTGAGTTATTTAATCTATTTTAACTTAAAAACAAAGTAGGGCAAATCAGTGTTATTAGTATATTTTATTAGTATATTAGTATGTTTTATCCATCCTGCTTGCAAAAAGATACATATTACAAAATGTTAACAATTGCCTTTTAATAATTTGCACATATACTTTCCTAGCTATTGCTACTACCATTTAATATTTATAATGACAAATACTTAAAGTATTCATGATTTAATGTTCGCTGTTGAATAAAAAATGATTAGGCTAAAATAAGAACTATTTAGTATAAATTGCTTATTATTAGTATTTTTTTATCCAACCTGCTATGTGCACTTTCAGTTATTTTGTTAACGTTCTTGAAGTATAATTTTACCAAAGTTATTAAACTTAATAAAATTCAATATACTAATAGATTAACATTCTTTTCAACAGTGAACACCATACTCACCATACAACCCTCTATTATGTGGGATCATCTGTCATTTAAACACTGAAGTGATTCAGCATCCAATTCATGCTGTGTGTGTATAATATATATATATATATAGCATATCTGGTGTATATGAGCAAAACAGAACTCGTTTATTAAAAACAACGACCAAACCCATATTACCGGCTTGATATGACATGTTAACACAGTGTTGACGCAGTTTGCATTACATACATGTTAGCTGACAAGCTACACTGCAATAGATCAACATTCGTGTAATTTTACACACCTTAGCCTATACCAAAAATCCTAAAATAGTATGTATGTATGTATTTATACCCATTGTTGTTAGTTAAATCAGGCTAAATGCTTTAAAGTGTTTATAAAGGCTTTCTGAAATGGTTAGACTCTTACCTCCCCTGCAAGGTTGTGGGAAACGCAGATCATCCGGTCCATTAAACTGAGGTAAAATAAAGGAGCAGATCGGATTCCGTCATCTTTTTAAGCGTCCAGCTTCGCCTCCATGTTTGCCGTGAAATTTGGTGGGGGTATTTAAAAAACTAAAAGGGATCCTTCCAAACTGATATTAAAAATAAAATGAACGGAATATAGACACGGACGTCTACTTCCGAGGAGGAGACTGAGAAGGGAAGGAGAACCCTCCGCCTACCTCTTCAACCACCGAGAACGAAAACATTTTCTCACGAATATGAAGTATTGTGAAAAATTGCTGACAGATAATAATACTAAACAGTGTAAATTTTAAATGTAGATACACTTTGAGATTTCGTGATCAACATAAAAATATTGTGAATTCGGTAACTCTGCCATAGGAGAACTACTTTCTCTAGCGGATGTATTTTAGAGTGTAGCTCTAAAGCGTAGCGTAGGCACTACTTTCATGTACAATCCTATTCAGTTCCTCAGGATGACAGAAATATGAGATAATGGATGGATAAATGGATTAAAAGTTCGATTTAAGACTAATATTTTTGATAATTAATATACATTTTTATATAAGGAATTAAATAATTTTATTTTACGCATGTATTTAAATCACAGGTTTATATATTTGATAACGTATTATTCATTTATCTTATTAAAATCGATTTACCTGATACGGTCATATATTTGAATTAAAATACTATTCTCGTCTTTTATAAGTGAATTTATTATCCAGAAATAAATGAATCAGAATTCATTACTAATGACATCTGCTATAACATAATAATGAATTATAAAGAATAATAATTAATGTTCAACTTATTCACTCGTTTATTGAACACTTAAAATAAATAATATTACTTGGGAGGAAAGTAGTATTATCACAAAATGAACATCTGAGAGAGGAATGCATTTGTACATTTTCTTCTACCCCCTGGCAACCCTGTCAAAACAAAACCCAGCAACAACCAATCGGACCACAAAAAAAGCAGTCGATTCGCTAACCAATAGCCGTCGTCTACAGGGAAGACAGCAGCCAATCAGAACCCAGAATTTTGGGCGGACTATTTGAACGCTACATCTTCGAGCGAATCTATTGGTCAGTTGGGCTGTCAATATCTTAAGACCCACTGAGCTTTAAACAATGTCTGAATACTGCAAGACGCGAAATATCTAAAACAATTATCCCAAGATGATGAAATAACACAAAACACATGTATTTAAATGCAGAAACGTTACAAATATACGTTATAAAATGCATAAACGTTGATAAACACGGAGACTTACGTTTCCTACGTGACAGGCCCAGGGGGCGGAGCTACATTCAACATCAACAAAAGGAAGGAGAAGCAGAGAAAACAGACGAAAGACTCGGATACACAAACACAATATGTCCTTTTAACATTTCTGGTAATGTACTTTTATTCTTCTTTAATAATATCTGCTAACATGTTAGTTTACGTTTTGAAATGTACATCTAGATGAAGTGTCTGTTAATATGTTCAGCTTGTTTTTATTAATTCTGAAAATGGATTTGATTTTTGGGCTGTGGATTAACGTTAGATTCCGTTTGAGTGGACCGTAACGTTATTAACATGCTCGGTCAATGTTATTTTATCGATCACATTCGTGTGTCATCAATTAAAGATAGATTATAGATTCATTGTACTGTACCGACCGAATTCCGTGTTATGTTTTCCATGTATTTGATGTTTACTTCCTAAGCCAGTATTGGTCAAATTTAAAGTCAATCTCTGTATACATTTCAATGTATATATAGATAATCATAACCTGTAACATTTTACTGATCTATTACAATGTAATCCACAGATTAATCGTATGTTATATGAGGTTAAAAACACAAACTGTACATCAGTGTAAAGATTTAAACCCCTCCCCCTCTGGTTGAGGTATTTTCCAGCTCAAGGATCAACTAAGCTCCGCTGGATGACATTCACTTTCGATCCCGTTTTGACCTTGTTTTTTTAGTGAAAGCGTTTTAAGTTAAAAAGTGTACATGTATTTGGTCATCTCAGTCGGATTTTGACGGATTTATTTGTTTGGATCCGCTGTAAGAAGGCGTTAACCAGAGAAACCCGACACCGAGGCTCAGCTGAGCGGAGGGGGCTGGGCAAAACCTTGACCCACCGCCCAGGGTGAGCTGAATTTACTCACTTTGTTTTTTATGCCTTTTTAAGGTGTTTTGAAGACTTGAAACACAAACAAACAGTAAAAATGGAGGCCTTCAAGCTGATGAAGGAGCTAAAGAGCAATTTGGAGCTGGAGGTTCAGTATCTACCGAAAGAAACGGGTCTCCGTTTGATCGAATCCACCCAAGAGGTAAACAAGTCTCACTAACTTCTGTAGAGAAAAATACACGTATAAACTTTATTAAAACCTAATATTGCACATAAATACATGTCAATTTGCCAAACTGCTTTCAAACAATGCAAAAATATTAGTATATTAATATAATATATTAGCTCTTAAGTGTACAATTGACAAAACATGCAACTGAAAAAATAAGTTTACACATTATATTTCTCTTCATCCACAGAACAGTAACGGAATTTCAGCAAAATGTCGAGATGCTCGAGTTGAGGATCTCTGGAGCTTGACCAGTTTCTTCGGTTACAGCACTCAGACCTTTGTACTAGCCGTCAACCTGCTGGACAGGTTTCTAGCTATGATGAAGGTAAACAGTTAATGATAAATCAAACCATCTGAGTTAGAATTACATTAAAGGATAGTTCACCCAAAAATGAAAAATTTACTCACTATTTACTCTCGCTCAAGTTGTTTCCAGCTTTCTTCAAAATATCTTCATTTGTGTTAAACAGATGAAAAAGTCAAATAGGTTTTAAACAAGTGAAGCTTGATTAAATGATGACAGACTTTATTTTTGGGTGAACTATCCCTTTAAGACTTGCATACATGGATAAACAAAAATAGCTCGATCGCCATATTGTGCATGCCAGGCCAGTAGGTAGAATACCTTGTAAAGAAACACTATGCACCTGAGCACATACAGTCCTGTACCAGTGTTGTTTTGATGGTCAATTAATTGCACATGCATGATGTCACAATTTTTGTAACTTATGAGTGTACATAAACAGCCAAAATGCATGCAATTTTAATTTTTTAGTTGAAAACTGTGTGGTGTAAACATATCACAGTGAATGAAATGACATTACGGCTGTATAAACTAATCATTTTGTGTTTTAAATACAGGTTCAGCCCAAATATCTGGCCTGCATTAGCATCGGCTGCCTCCACATTGCAGTGCGAGTGACCGAAGGAGAGTGCAATGTTTCGTCCAGCCACGAGCTCATTCGCATCAGCCAGTGCAAGTTCACCGTCTCAGACCTCAGTCGAATGGAGAAGATCATTTCAGAAAAACTCAACTTCCAGTTCAAAGCCGTCACAGCCTTAACCTTCCTGCATTTGTACCACGCCATTGCACTTTCACACACGTCCAACAGGTAAGAACGACTGGCATTATAAAACTAACTGTATGTGCCAGATAAACGAACAGTTCAACATAGGAAACTTTGTCTTGTGAAGGTTGATAAACAGAATCTGCCAAGTGCACTTTGAGCATTTCACAGTATATGGGTCACAGTTAAGGCCGGCATCATGAACTAGGAGATTATCTTCTGACTAGACACGACAGCTTGTTAAATGACAAACAGTTCAGCTGACAATCTCTCTCAAACTAAGCACAAGCTGAAATCTTTTCACACCTGCAGAAAAGACGTCCTGAATCTTGACAAACTGGAAGCCCAGCTGAAAGCCTGCCTATGCAGAATTGTTTTCTCCAAAGCAAAAGTAAGTAGAACTTCTTTAAAACAAAGACATAAGTCAGTTATATGGTAAGTTTGAATTGTAATTAATTTTCTTATTTTTTTAGCCATCGGTGCTCGCCTTGTCGCTGTTGATGCTTGAGATCGAGGCCTTACAGTCTGTGGACCTGCTAGAAATCGCACACCGCATACAGACACACTTGAAGGTAAAAACTCATAAGTAGGGCATTCTTTTAAATCCCACGAGCTTCACGATTGCACCTTCCCAAAAAGTGAAAAATAAGTTTGGCTCCAAGTAGAACACCACTATTTTAATCAAACCACTTTCAAAAGAATCAATTGATCAAAAATAAATAAATAAATAAATAAATAAATATATATATATATATATATATATATATATATATATATATCTCTTTGGTTTGAAAAGCATTTACATCAATGGCGTAAGAAGAATCTAAAGCACTTAAAGTGTCCAGACGCCAGCAGACTATTGGTTTACACTCGTCAGTCCCATCCAAAATAATGCTGGCACTGTGCCCTGTACTTATGCAAGTTGGTGTCTAATGCAGCGGTGTCTGTTTGCAGATCTCAAAGGCTGACCTGGGACGCTGGCGAGGCCTGGTAGGGCAGTGTATTAGAGATTACTCCTCTCCAGAATGTGCCAAACCAGACCACAAGAAACTGGTGTGGATCGTCTCTCGAAGGACGGCCCAGAATCTGCACAGCAGCTACTGCAGCATACCTGAGCTTCCCACCATTCCTGAGGGCGTGTGGGACGAGAGCGAAAGGTAAACAGATCACCTGTGGAAAGATGCAGGCGTTAGTTTTGAGCACTCATACTGAACAGTCTATAGAAGCGAAAAGGGTAGGAATAATCTGGGTTAACCACATACAGATGGCTTTAGTCAAGCGTGATGACCACAGAAAATTATTTAGACACGTTATTTAGTTTGTCAAAGCTAAGAGCGTGGATGTTTGCAATTGATGTTTATGAGGCAAGTGTCCAAGTCAAAATGATTTTCTTTGGCAGACAAACTTGCAGCTTAGTTAGTGTGACTAAAACTATGAAAACAACAATTTTAGGAACAATATATTTCAGATGAAAAACGATACAGCTGCATTGCTGACAAACGGAAATTAAAAATGTAGATGTGACGACATTCACAAGAGCTAAATATAAATATTAAAATCTTCTTAAAGGGATAGTTCACCTAAAAATGGAAATTACCATCGTTTACAGTCTTCACTTCAAAACCTATTTGAGTTCCTTTCTTCTGTTGAACACAAAATATATTTAGAAAGATGCTTGTTGCTGAAACCCACCGAATACCGTAGTATTTTTTTTTCTTTCTATGGAAGTCAGTGGGTCCCAGAAATTAGCATTAATTTTCAGAGATATTTTTCACTTTTGAATTATCCCTTTAATAAAAACACATAAAATGCAAGTCAAAATTAAAACTGAAAATTAATAAAAAATAAATAGATATATAATATAATGAAGGCATAAAAATAACATTGGAACCAATAATATTTTGTAAACTCAAAAGAACATCAGACATTAAAAAAATGAAAAATGTCAAAACGTCTAGCGTCTAGACATCAGAGAATAAGAGCAAACTAACAAACTTGGGAATAATCACTATAAAACGTGTCCATTTTTCCTTTAAAACATCTGGTTTCAGTTCCATCAGTTTTCCCCCCATCATATGACTTAACATCGCTGTTTTACTGACACACACCATTTACGTCACAGCCTCGTCAGCACAGGCTGAAGTTCGTCCTGTACGCCCCACCTTACATCCCACTATCAGGTGTTCAACCGTGTTACTTGATAACTGCGAATAGTTAGTCACGACACTAGCAACCAACCAAACCATATTTACTCACCAAGAGCAATAAGTCATACCCGAGGCTTAGTGACACAGCTGATTACAGGCTGAAAATCCAGACAGGACACACTGCTTTGAGAAGGCTAATAAGTTAGATATGCGCACACGCCGAAGTAGGCGCAGCTGAGGAATGTGAGTACAGCATAATAAGTGTGTGTGTTTATCAACACGTCACAGGGTGTGCATCACCTGTGAGTAAGAAATGGGTGTGAGAGGTAGAGCCTAGTACAAGACTTTTTGTTTTTGAGAATTTAGATATATTGCAATATATCTAATATATCAATATTTGAAGTGGATCAACATCTTTCATCAAAGTTGTTCTAAAACTATTGAACACCAATCTTAGGACAACTTTGAAAAAGTAGATCAGAAAAGTTTTAAGTATTGCCATTTTTTTTCCAAGCTATTTGACTAATGTAGATTATATAATAATATGATGTCAAATATAATTATTATATCAGAAATAATAGATTATTACAATAATTATTACTTTATTACATCATATTGAGCTTCAGAAAATCATAACATTTAAATAAAAATTTAAATATAAATTAAAATAATATAATTCAAATGAAGTAAATCATATTTTCAAATAGAAATATTAGATGAAAGAAAAGTTTAGATTTCCAGAAAGTCTAAAATTGCTAAAACAAAAATCTAGTATAAACAGGATATATAATATTAAAATACTGGAACCCAAAATATTATTTAAAAAATTCACAAAAAAATAAAAATAAAGCGTCACATTTATATATTAAAATATTACACTTAAATGACAAAAGCACATAAATTTACTAAAGCTTAAACTAAAAATGAACCGTAAAATCTAAAATAAAGTCAATTAAATGCTTTAAATATGATTAAAGAAACATTAATCTTGCCTCCAAGCAAACAATGGTAACAGGAGGCATTCCCAAAACAAATAACTGAAACCCATTCATGTAGAAATCATGATTTCATCGGACTACAACGTCGTTTGAATATTGTGCTTTTCTACGTGTTGTGTGAAGCACTAGCAGTTAAATGTGCTATATAAATGTTGAAGTTGACTGGGCCTTTCCTCTCTTTCCACAGTGAGGATTCAAGTGAAGACTTGAGCTCTGGTGAAGAGAGTCTGAGCAGCTCATTGGGCAGCGACGCCGAGGGTCCCTACTTCCCCTCCAACTTCCTATCCCGCGCCCGCAGACTGTAATAACGCTCCAAACTAAAACAGAGAGGAGCACAAACACCAGTGGAGAAGTGGCTGCCAATGATCTGAATGGCCTCCTTGTCATCTTTCAATGATGTCACAGAACTCCCCTAGCTGGAAACCTAACGTTGTACAGCGAGGTGCCATTGTGCCTGAAACCAACCAGTCCAAAATATCACAATTGTATCTTTAAAACTCTTCTTTTGGCTTCCCAGAAAGCCGGTCCTTATACTGTAAACATCTCTTTTTGATTACTCGTGTTAAGCTAAAGTGAAATAATTCAGCACTGCACAACACAGGCAGCTAAAAAAGTTGATAAAAATCAACACAAAAAAAAAATATGTAGCCGTAGAGTATATAATAGATGGTGCATGTTTGGATTTGTCAACATTCCAGGCGGCTCAATAAGACGTATCCAAGGTACACTAGACTGTTATAGAACAACTTAGGACTTGTACTTTGGTGCTTTGCACAGTTTTGTAAAATGATTGTAAGCGTGTGACGGCGAAAGAAGCTGAACTGCCGCCTCTCTGAGCTCATAGTCAGAGATTTACTGTGGTGTGCATGGTGTTCACGGAGAAAAAAAAAGGCGGATTGTTTATTTCTCGTGTGTATGTTTGAGTGTGATGTGGTTAACCTACTTGCCAATTTAGTATGTTTCACTTTAGCCGATGTATGAAGAAAATTACTGTATGTTGAAAATGTGGAACACACAAAAAAGCCTAAAAAACCTTACAAAATGTAAAAAATGTTGATAGAAAAAAAAAAATGTACATTTGTATAATGTAAAAAAAACAAACGCATATACGTTCTGTATAGCATCTTGTAGATATTAACTTATTTATTGTTATTTTTGTCATGGTAATATAAAAAAAACATTTACAATTAAAAAAAAGCTATTTTGAAATTCACTCAATGTCTCTTGTTTTGCTTGGTCTGAACATGAAAGTTAATAATGGGTGAACCATTCCTGTAAGTGTCTCTCAACAGCCTGTTCAACATGCTGAAAAATGCAAACACACACAGTAGCTGCAGTAAATCACCTCAATGCCACTGGATGATACACCACAAAAGACAGAAGCTTCATCATACCAAGATTTAAGGGTGGGAGGGAAAAAAAAAATTCATCAACGCATTACGATTCTTTCTCAAATGATTCTGAATCGACTCTTAAAAGTTCAGAATTAGATTGTGACACTGCAGACACAAGCTAGAAGCAGACAAAAAAATGGAGTTGCCTGACATGTACGTACAAAGATGGACAAACCTAAGAATTTAACGCTGGACTGCATTTCTCGTTCAGTGTGACTCAGTGTAGGATACGTTTTAAAAGAATAAAGACAACAAATCTAAAGAACATGGACAGGGCGGCATTAAATGTGACGCATGGACACAGATTACAACAGAATCAGACATCACCATTACAGCAAGTTAACTGGAAGCTCGAATGAAAGTAAACTACTGTACGGTGTTGCAAACAAATGAAGTAGGGTTGTCAAAAGCATAGAGTTTGGCACTGGAATTTTAAAAACATCCATTTCCTGATAACATTTGAGCGTGTTATTAAATGTGCTGATCAACAGATATGACTGACTGGCCGTGAAGGTCATTGGTTTACCACTCTTCACAGCTGTTCACCAGTGCAAACACTGATACACAAACACTGGATCATTTCAAAGCTGCGTCGATCAACCAGACCAATCAGCCTGTTAAACCTGTGCACACAAATGTTGATGGAAAATTGACAATTTCAGTACCAATTGGTACCATACTTCTGACAACCCTAGAGTGAAGCATTGTGAACTACCATCTTTTAAAGCTTGTTCTCTGTGCCTCTGAACTAAAAGCAACTCCAATATTAATTCCAAATTTTATTTTATATAAACATTTCTGCCTTTAAAAGTAATTTATTCCTTTAAAATGTTATAAACAAACAAAAATAATGCTCTTTTTTTGGAATAAGAGCTGCTCTTTATAATTGCTCTTTGTAATCTAGAGTTTAATGCTACATCCAGAGCATGTTCATGCTGAATATACATTTTGTTAATAAAATAAATCATTTTAAAGAGGGAAACGCTGTCATACATGGATTCGGATCATAAATAAAAGGCATAGAAACTCCAATTCTAGTTAAAATGTCAAATTGGAAGGATGTATTTGCATAGCAGAGGAAGTGGGAGAAAACGTAGGTCAAGAATCGTTTTGGAATCAAATGGTGACTCCCAGAATTGGATCAGATCGTGAAGTCCCTAAAGATTCCCACTCCTACCAAGAGTACAGTACAACGTCATGATGCCATCAGCTGATTTAAACACGCACAAACAACCAGTCCGAGATTGATGCAATTCTTCCTCGTGTGACGTGAATCTGGTAGTTTCACAAAAAGAAGAACTTGTTCTCATGGGAAACCAACAAACAGTGCTTGGTTAAAAACAGCATCTAGTCAGTTTCATGTGCTAGAAGCAAGATTTCTGTTCCCTCGAAGGAACAGCTGGGCAACATGCCAATGAAATACCACAGGATCCATTACACAATGCTCTACATAGTATGATGAAACTCTAAAGGAGAACCTTGGAAAACACTACAACAGGCATTTTAAGCTTTAAGTAAACACAACAAACACAAAACAAACAACATTGATGCCATAAAGCCTCGGTTTTACGCCATTACAGGGTTTCTGCAGGTTTCACAAAGTCAAATTCAAGACTTTTTAAGACCATCATGAAAGAAATTTCCAACTTTTATAGGATATATATTTTTATATTATAATTTATTTCTATACATGTTATAAGTTATTTCTTTGTCACATTTCTATTTTAAAGAAAGTCAAAACAAGCAAACCCTTGTTGTATGCCATTGCATACACATTTTTCAACACAACTTATCTTAAATAATGAAATCTTTAAAAACCATAATAAACTAAATGTACGCACAACAGTCTGTCCAGGTCAGTGTCCTCACCATATATAGGACTATAAATACACAGAGAACTTGTAAACAAATATTATTGTAAGGACTATAATTAAATGATAGTGTTAAATAGAGTTTTATTTAAAGTTCTATTGAGATGGATTGTTAATGATTGGATGCGTATTGGCCCAATTGGGTAGCTTTACATGGACATAGGGAAATTAACATCTGTTCACAATTATTTTACATTTCTGTGTATTTAAGACTTCAAGGCCTAAATTTTAGTTTTTGAAATGTAAAACCTTTTAAGACCGTGCATTATATTCAATCAAAAGTATCCCAGTATACTCTAATTGATTCAAACAAGTAATTGTGTGAACCAACTGTTAATCAAATTTAAGACCTTTTTAAGACCATCATGAATGAAATTTTATTTAGGACTTATAGGCTTTTTATAGGCTTATATATGACTTTTTTTAAATATTATATCATAATTAGTTATTTCTCGGCCACATATTTTAAAGAAATTGTCAAAACAAGCAAACCCTAGTTGTATGCATACACATTTTGTCTGTTCAGGTCAGTGCCCTCACCATTTATATGGACTATAAACACACAGAAAACTATTAAATAAATATTATTTTAAGGAGCAATAATTAAACCGTATTGGTAAACAGTTTTAAATAGTTTTTAGAGTTAAGTTTCAGAGTTTTATCTAAAGTTCTATTGTTAATGATTGGATGCGTATTGGCCCAATTGCGTAGCTTTACATGGACATAGGAAAATTAAGATCTGTGTACAATTATTTAAGACTTACAATTTCAGTGAATTTAAGACTTTAAGGCCTAAATTTTAGCTTTTGAAATATAAAACATTTTAAGACCCTGCATTATGCAATCAAAAGACCACCAGTATCCCCTAATTGGTTCAAACAAATAATCCTGTTTTATTCAATAAAAAAGCATTTGTGTAAGTCCTCCAATGCACACACAAACACATACAGGCTACATAAGCATTGGCTCAGATTGTTCACTCAAACACATCCCGCCTCTATACAGTTATCCAGACATTGGACACCACACAAAAAGTAGGTCACTTGCCTTTGCTGCATTCCTTGTTTGGAGCCAGGATTTTAGAAGCCCATCCTAGACTTTTTCTTTGGCTGGGAGGCCTGTGAGGAGCTTCTGATTTGGGAAACTCGCTTGGAAGATGGTGCTGGTGACAAAAGGCGAGACTGAGAGACAGAAAATCCACCATCAGTTGTAGAGTCTTGAGTAGATGCTTGGGAAGTAGGAAGAGAACTAAGGTAAAACTCCTGGCAGCGTTTTAATGGGATGGATAACTTCCGCAATGGGGTGACCAGTCCGGGATGATCTACCGAATCCTTCTCTTCTGCAACTTTAGGGGTGCCGGTGGTTGGTTGTTTAACCTGAAAGTAGAAGTAAATTGGAGGTTAATACATTATTGGGCAATAAATGAGAACATTGAATTATTATAGTCTATAAAAAAGGATCTTCTGACAATATATTACAACAATTAGCATTTGTCACTCTTTGAGGATCTATATTTATGGGTTTATTTAAAGCATATCCATCTGTTGGAAGTACATGTCTCTTTAATATTTTTTAGTTTAAAGATGCATCAAGCAGAAACATGTGCCTGTATTACTTGTCTTGTTTTTGCTAATTCATGAAAATGACATCAACCCAAATAAATAAGCACAAACAAAGCAGTAATCTGTTTTAAGTCATTTCACAGCAAAAACACTTGTCTGCATAAATTAATTATTTAAGTCTACCATTCATTGATTCAGTTTGGGGTTGATAAGATTGTTTTTCTTTTAATCAAATCTTCGTGAGCACTCTTTAAAATAATCACAGTAAAACAGAGATATTGTGAAATATTATTGCAATTTAAAATAACAGTGATCTATTTTCATATATTTTAAAATAGATTTATTCCTGTGACGCAATGCTTACATTTTTGTTTCACTACTCTAGTCGTCATTGTCAAATGATTCTTTAGAAATCATTACAATACATTTATTTTAATCTTTTTTAACATAAGTGATTTGTTTATTGTGAATTTAATCAACTTAATTAAAGACTGTCCTTATTGTAGTCTTACTGATCCCAAACTGTTGAACAATTATGTAAAAATTGACCATTTATGCTAGCTTTAATATACATTTTAATTTGTAAAGAAGCTGTCCTTCAATATAAACAGTCGGCAAGTTAATGAAGAAATGCATGATAAAGATATTGCACCTCAAAAGAAAGAGTCATCAAATTTTCTAAATCTTTTTCATGAGATTGTGGTCAACAACATTCAAAAGTTAAAAAGAAACTCAAACAGGTTTATGACAAGTGAAGGTTGAGTGAATAATGACAATCTTCATTTTTGGGTGAACTACACCTTTAAAAAGAAAAGTTTTGCAACTTAGAACAACACCATAATATAAGCTTCAGCAGTTCAATCGCAACAGGAAAACATGATGGCATCATAAGCCTAATATCAGTGAATCATTACCTGCAGGGAAGGCTGAGATTTTGATGAAGATCTCAGAAGTTCTTGTTCGAGTCTTCTCAAAGGAGAAATAGCTGCTTCTTTCTCAACCGACTGTTCATTTAGGAAACGCCTCAATAAGACAGGACTCTTGTTGTGGATCTCAGGTCTGGACTCCCACTCCTCGATGTCCGTGGCTTGAGATTTTTCCAAAGTCTCCTCATCCGAGCCCAAATACTGACTCCCCGCTGATGACCAACCAGAGAAACTGTCTTTGTTGCTAACAGACGAGGCGAAGCTTCCAGAAAGCGATGTGCGAGAGCGACTTCTGGCTTGCTTTTCTCTCCGACGCTTTTGACGGAGATTTGCTATTTTTTTGTCCCGGTTTAAGCCCAGCTTGTCCTCCCACCAGCTTTTCCAATTGCCTTCCCATGACGCCGCCATTCGCTGGCTCACATCATCAGGCCAATCTTCAGGATCTACAGGATCGGGAATTTGCATCACATTTAAGTGAGGCAGATATGTGACCCCATGCACAAGCAAGTCTTTCTTCATCATGACCTCTTGCAGGTCTTTCCTTAATCTCGCCAACCGATCCTCCTCAAGCTTATCTTGATTAATATCTTTGAAGCCCTTTATATCAGCAATGTGGATTCTCCGAAATTGAGGAAGCCTCTTCTTGTCTGCGGCGTTTTTAAAAAGAGACTTCAACCATTCGTTCCAAACAAGTTGGAGATCAGGATCTTTGCTTTGTTTGAGCGGTTTGGCGGAACAACCATTATTACTCCCAATGGAAATGTTAGGTGGTTCGTTGCTGACTTTGTCATTTGCATCCAAATCGTTAAAGGGAGCGTTAACATTGTCAATAACTTTCAAATGACTGAGAAGCACTCGCTGTCCCTCGGTCTCAGAAATGTTGTTGTTGGTTTGCAACTGCAAGTTTTCACTTGGTTCCACACTGACGGCTTGCTCTGAATCCTGAGTGTCAGTCGTGGTTTGATCCGTTTGCAATTTCAACGTTTGGTAAAAGATGTCTGCAGTGTCTGTAAACTGGAAAACAGACAGGTAGTTCTTGTTCTGTAGCGCGATGAAACCTGAGAAAGAACATCAAAGAAACAAATGAGTACAGGAGCTTGATAGCCAATGTGTTAATAGATTAATTTGAAATAAAATGGAAATAAGACTGCATGTTTTAGAGTATTTAAAACAAAGTTAAATAAAAAGTTTAAATAAAAAAATAAATAAAAGCCCTATAATAAATTTAGTGGAACATTTTTGCATTTGTTTCTGATATAACTGGATTTGTATCATCAGCACTCCAGACCAGCCTGTTCATGAACATTTCTGCATTACTTTGGGTCTCTTATAACCTGCATTTAGGAATGAAACATGCAGTTTTCTATACCAAATACACAGTGTTGCCAACTTTGTTGCTATATTTAGTAACTTTTCAGACCCCTTTAGCAACACATTTTCAAAAAAGTGACTAGTGACAATTCCTGCCACTTTTTTGGGTGTTACTGGAGATTTTTTTTTTTTATAGATTCTCATCTGTCCGGCCCGTCCTCCACCTCAGAGCACTCACAGACGGCCCAGTACCACACAGCTGTCTCTCATACCAGCAGCCCGAGAGCAGATCACCCCTCTGTGTACCAACGGCAAATGATTTTGCACCAGGAGTGTGAGGTATTTCCCTTCTACAGTCAAACTGATCTGCATCTCTTTTCTTTTAAATTTAACAACTTAATTTGACTGTTTATTCTTTTCTTGTTCGTAATCGCAGAGATTATGAACTGACATGTATATGTACAACGTAGTGCAAATATAAATACCATTTTATTAACCATAGGCTGTTAAACAGAAACTGCTGAACGTGATGGCGTCGGTAATATGCAAATTGACGTATGACATAATCTAGCAACTTTTAGCGACTTTGAGCAGAGCTTAGCGCCTTTTCATTGAAAATAGTTGGGTACACTGAACACACAAATCTATACTTGCTTTCTATAGGAATAAGTTAAATTGTTCAAACTTTTAATGCAAATACATTAAGCCATAACAATATATATTGTAATTTGACAGTTGTATTTAAGTTGAAAATGTATTAAAACAATTATTTTTACAAATAAATAAAATAAATTATAAATAAATAAAAATAAAACAATGTTTTAATTTAAATAGATATTTTAATTATTATTATACTATAAGATTCAATTATTATTATTATTTTACTATAAGTTGACCTACGAATGTTGTTTTGAGTCAACTAGCTTTTATTAGAAAAATTACCATTTCACTATTATCTAAATTATTTCTATACTAAGAATAATCAGGAACATTTGTTTACTTTTCACTGTAATAATTAGGTTTGTATCGCGAGCACTTCAGACCAACCTATAAGAGACACCATGTTAAGATATGCTACTTTATGCAGGCTATATTTAAAGCAAATCAAAGCCTATTAATCTTCAGCTGTTTTAAATGTTTTTCAGGAAGTTTCTGACCTGCAGCAGGACTGTTCAGTCTCTTCTGAGCGATGCGCTTTTTGTGCGGAAGCTGAAGGCTCAGGTGGCTTAGACTGTCTTTTGGACTCAAAAGTTTTTGAATGGGTCCTTGAGCCTGACAGGCATGTTCTCTGCCACCTAAATGACACAAAACAGGAGATTGATATGGGTTGTTGACATGATGTTGCATTCCTACTGTCACACACGACAAAAAAAAAAAACTTAACTAGTATTGCCACGGTTAAACATTTCCTTGTCTTCTATGGATCTCGTTATAAAAACTGCTGTGTTTTTACATTTGAGCCAAATCTCAAAACTGTCCTATAGTGTGACCATTTCAAGTATAGTTCAATAAATTACAGCTCTTACAAATTAAAAAGAAAATCGCTCAATCAAATCATTGATAAATACCTCTGACCTTGTTTTATAATAGTCTCTTTTAGTAAATCGCAATCATCACACCATGTCCTCTGGTGTGACACTATATGCTCATTTTAAATTGGGCAATTCCATGGATAACTTAAATTAGTTTAAAGACCCCATTCAAGATCATGCGACTAAAGCCCCCTGTGAAGCCTATGAAGTGCAACTGTTAATTTTGTGTCTCAGAATAGATCACATTCATTCATTCATTCATTTTCATTTCGGCTTAGTCCCTTTATTTATCAGGGGTCGCCACAGTGAAATGAACCGCCAACTTATCCAGCATATGTTTTACACAGCGGATGGCCTTCCAGCTGCAATCCAGTACTGGGAAACATCCATACACACTCACATTCATACACTACGGCCAATTTAGCTTATTCAATTCACCTATAGGCTATGTCTTTGGACTGTGGGGGAAACCAGAGCACCCAGAGAAAACCCACGCCAACACTGGGAGAACATGCAAACTCCACACAGAAATGCCAACTGGCACAGCCGGGATTTGAACCAGCAACCTTCTTGCTGTGAGGCGACAGTGCTAACCACTGAGCCACCACGCTGCCCCTTTGATCACATTTAACTTTTAAAATATTATTCATAATATCATAAAATAAATAGCACACTATATGAAGATATTTGTCCGACAATGAAGATAAAAATCACTCTTACGCTATTTGTATATTGTTAAGAGTTATTTTTGCCATGTCATTTAAAGTACAGTAAAAAAAAAAAAAAGTTAAACTTAAAATGACAAATATATACAGTTGAAGTCAGAATTATTAGCCCTCCTGAATTATTAGCCACCCTGTTTATTTTTTTATCCCCAGTTTCTGTTTTTAACACATTTCTAAACATAATAGTTTTAATAACTCATTTATAATAACTGATTTATTTTGTCTTTTCCATGACGAAAGTACATATTATTTGACTAGATATTTTTTAAGATACTAGTATTCAGCTTAGTGACATTTAAAGGCTTAACTGGGTTAATTAGGCAAGTTAGGGTAATTTGGCAAGTCATTGTATAACGATGGTTTGTTCTGTAGGCAATCGGGGAAAAAAAAAATTGCTTAAGGAGGCTAATAATATTGACCAAAACTGCTTTTATTCTAGCCAAAATAAAACAAATAAGACTTTCTCCAGAAGAAAAAAATATTATCGGAAATACTGTGAAAATTTCCTTGCTCTGTTAAACATAATTTGGGAAATATTTGAAAAAGAAAGAAAAATTTACAGGAGGAATAATTCTGACTTCAACTGTATATTTTTTTAATTTTCAATATATAATTCACATACATTTCTTTAAAAATTGTGTTTAACAAAAAAAAACTACAAATTGTACTGTCATTTACTCTGTTATTTAGCAAACTGCTTTTATCCAAAGTGACTGCCAGCACACTTATTACAGGTCCAAATGTCCTATAATCTTAAATGGCAAAATAGAGATGTTGTCTTTCCCCCTAGCACATTTACATACAAAAACAATTGCATTTCGTGAACCAACCCTGATGCATGCTAAAACACCTCTAAGACATGTATCCCTGTACCTCCCCATGGCACATTTCCAGGGAACATACAAACTGGCACAGCAATTTGCACTGAGTGAAATCATTTGCCATGAAGGCACGAGTTATGCAAGACAATCTGAAACTGTTGTTAACAAACCAAAAGCTCTTACCCGTGTACTGCAGTAACATGATTTCCTGCGACCTCTGAGCTCCCAGAAGCAGTTTGCAGCTTTGACTCTGTGATTTTGGAGGTAAAGCGCAGGCAAATAATGGTGGGAAGTCCATCATGTGGTCCCATTTCAGCATAGGAACACTGGGAACCCGCTCATCCATGATGTAGGAGGAAAACTGCAGACGAAGAAATGGGAAGTTATTTATTTTTGTACAGAGAAGGTGTTCGATAGATGTGATGATATTCAATAAAAGCCTCCATAAAATAGCTCTTACTTCTCTAAGCAATATCAATACATTTGTGCAAGTAGTACTAGGCCTGTCATGATATCTATATTTTGTTGTATGATATATTGCACCTAAATATATTAAGATAAATTATATTATTGTCATTTTAAGTCCATTTTATGCCACTCATTATATAACGCCAGAATGACAATATCATCACAATGCAAGTACACTCTTACAAATACACATAATATTTTATTCTTAAGAATATTTAATTTAATTACCGTCATTTTCAAATTTAGAATCAGGCATTGGAATTAGAAGGTGTAAACACATATCATAAATAAATCATAATAAATGTTAAACAAGTGCAAGGTAAAAAAGTAACAGAAGCTGCGATATCTGCTACCAGATCTACTTTCACTTGTCAGACACCCACATGAAAATATACTAAAGTAATTTATAGTAAATACTATAGTGTTTAACCATACTGACACTGACACCTCCAATAGAGATCGAGATGTTGCACAATCAGCTAAAATGTTTGGTTTTTATGTATGGGCGATATATATTGCCTTACCAAAAATGATTGAGGTCATGTCCATGTGTCATTTAATAAGTCGATGTATTGATTATTGTTACAGGCGTAAGCAGTACTTCTTGTGTGTATTACCTCCCTGTCGAGTCACTTAATGCCTTCCTCATTTGTAAGTAATGTTGTGTGACTAGTAATCAATTTAATTGCATCGTGTTTAAATTACTTTTCCAATTACTTTGTCTGAAAAGTCACTTAATTAATCAATAAGTATTTTAATTACTCAATATCGCTTAACTAATAGACAATGCACAGACAAATGTAAAGAATTGAAAGTTTTATTTAAATTGACCTCTTAGATAAAAAAAAAACGTAAACATTATGTATTAAAAAAAAAAAGGACCAACATATTGGCTTAAATTTCTTACTCAATTATGTTTCTTAAGCTATTATGCAAAACACTTAAATATATATTAACATTACTTCATTTCTGTGAATTGAAATAGACTTTTTTCATAGAACGCAAAATTACCCATTATGCTTTGCTTGTATGCGTGAGCAGGATGCTTCGAACTTCAGGTCAGCAGCTTGATGCGTATAGAGAGTCATATTCGAGCAGCTTTGAAATTATAGTTTTAATCTATTTTACTTTCTTTTTACGTATTTAAACTAACACTGCTGTTGATCAGCGCCATCCGGGCTGATTATTTCAAAAATGTAATCTAATGGGAATGAAAACTCCTGCGAGGCATTTACTCTTACCGTCAGACGGCACCTTCTGCCATTTAAATGGAGCTTCGTCATCGCTAAAGTCAACATTTTCTCTTTTTTTCAAATATATAACAGACTCAAACAAATGTAATCCACCAACATCTTTGACACACACGTAGTAATTGTTGACTTCCATAGTAATTGTTTTCCTACTATAATAGTCGATGTTCTGGCCCAGAAACTAGCATTTGTCAATATATCTTTTGTGCTCAAGAGAAGAAAGAAACTTATAAAACCATAAGAGGGAGAATTTGTTTGTGGCTAACTCCATGCCAGCCATCTCCTCTATGGCCATTTTATACACAAGAAAATGTAAACTGGTGGAGACGTAGATTATATTAAGGTTTTACCACTTATTTTTATTAAACTTCATTTGAATAAACTGTGTTAAATAAAATAAATAAATAAACAAATCTAAATAATGAACCAAATCAATTCCTCACAGAATTAAAACCAACACAATCCAATCGAACATGCTTCATAGTTAAGAGGGAGAATAAATGAGGTAATTTTCATTTTTGTGTGAACTATCCCTTTAATGGGTGAGCATCATCTCACTACACTGCACTGCCAGACGGTGTTTTTACCTGTGTGTTGATGAGGTGGTGATGGGAGTGGAGGTTACCCAGGTATTTTACCAGAATCACTCGCTCTCCCGACAGACAAGCTGGAGTCTTTCCAATGCGGAACAACGTGTGATTACAGTCAGCACTCTGCATGGAGGAAGTGACAAAGATTAATGATAAGTTACACAAGTAAATAAAACTAAATAAGGGAAGGGACTGATGGAGGATAATAAAAGACAAAAAATATGTAAAAATATATGTTACAATAAATTATATTATACTATACTATTATGCATTTAATATAAATAAATTCTATATTATGACATACTACAAGTTATTGGTAATAAACAAAATGAATTATTGATTAATCTATTATTACTAATGTAATTATTAATAATTATTAACATTATTATATCTTACTAAAAAAATATATAGGATTTAATAATAACGGACACACTTTACAATAAGGTTTCATTAGATAATGTTAATGTATTTACCATTTCATTTAATATGAAGTAATGAACAATGCATATACATATCAACGTTTACTAATTAAAACACAAACTCATGCTAATGTTAACAGATGTAAATAAATACTGCAATAAAATGTATTGTTTACTGTTTGTTCATGTTAGTAAGGCCATTAAATAACATAACCTTATTGTAAAGTGTTACCATAATAATTTGATAAATTAAAAAAGTTGCTTTTCATCTGTTCCACCACATCCAACCAGTCAAATGTATTTAAATATTGTACATTTAATCATTTAGCAGAAGCTTTTATCCAAAGTGAATTGCAAATAAGGACCATTATTCATAATAAACAAAGGCATGAGCAAAAACAGAAAGATCAGAAGCAAAATGCAAAATAGAGAGAGAGCGAGCAAGAGAGAGAGAGAGAGAGAGAGAATAAATAGCCTGGATTAGGTTCACAAAAGAGGATTTATGACTTAATGTCAGCAACAATGGCTATATTATATTCACAGATGGCACAACCAGTGCCATTTTAACACAAACATAATAACATTTCAATAAAATATTAAACAACAATTGATTAACTTTGTCTCAAAAATAGAGAAATAAAGGACTGTATTTTATCTTGGTAACATACGTATGGAATTTATCACTTACTAATGAAAATTATAGGGCACAATTTGTGATTTATTGCATTTTTATTATGGCCAAAAACTTCTACATATTGCCAAGATGAAGGATTAACATCTGGCTGGAATGGCAAGAAAACAAATGTATATTAATTAACTGGAAGTTGTACATCTCTCCATCTAGAAAGCATTGGATCAACAAACTAATTTCTAAACGCGTGCCTGAGAGAATCCTATTCAATGTCAGGAGATCACTAAAAATCTTTTAAAAAAATTTTTCTAGAGTATCTACCTTTGATTTCTTTCTTGCATGCTGTTCATTTTACTTCTCTCTGGTATATTTTTTTTCAGGATTCTTACGTTTCCAGTCTCAAATTTAAGGACTTCACATGTGCATTTTTAAACTTTACCAGCACTTTACAAGTGTGGCAAATTACACCTTTACATACATATAGATTAGGGGTGGGAACCTACACTGGTCTCACGGTTTAGTTCGGTTACAATTATCATGCCATCGATTCGGTTCAATTCGATATCTTGGTGCATCACGGTGCATTGACAATCATTTCCATAAACAATTTGATATTTTACTTAGCAACACAATAATTATTGTATTAAAATGTATCGTTTATAAATATATTTATATTTATATATTATTTGTAATACAATTTTGTCCTTTAATACAAGCAGTCAGATACATGTACTGTACCTTTAATTTTACCTGCTCAAAGTAAACACTCTTTTTGAATGCATCAAGCTAAACTAAAGTACATGCACAGAACAACATGAGCATTTATAGTCTATTTTTAGTGAATTATTAATTTAGGAATGATGTAAAATTTATATGCGTTTTGTGGCTTGTATTTATTATATATTGAATAACCATTTTACATATTTAGGGTGACTATTTTACCATTATTCCAGGCACTGCAGATAGAAAATATCACATATATCACATCCATAAGCAGATTTTATCCAGTAATATTTCAGTTTTTACCCGCATGTCAGTAAGCTCCGCCCCCGTTCTGTCAGCATAGACCAACACTCTCGGGTGGCAAGAGAAATCACACCATCGCCACGGCGACTTGGCATTAAAGTACAGGTTGGCATCTTCTTCACGAAACTTCTGCAATCTGGAAGAAAACAGTTACAGCATTCACATGCTGCATCATGTGGTACATCAGCTCATTTACAAAACTACAGCTTTATTTACTGAAAAAAACAGGTTTGGCTGATCATAAACTTCAGGTCAAGAGTGGAAACTGTTCTCTGAAGTTGTTCACGGATTAGTTTGCTGAAGATTTCATGTATGATTTATGGTTTTATGAATGCAATATGGAAATTACATATAATTTGTGGTAATCAAAAGCATTTGGTTGTACTTGTGTTTACAATAAATGCCTTTTGCAAATACAGCAGTTCCTTTTTCATCTTAAATGAAATGACAGGCTGAAATTTGGACTTTTTTTGGATGGCCTGGGTTTTTTCACGTTTCAGAAAGATTTATTATTATCTATTATTCATACAAATTCTGCACTGTTATGCATATCATATGTCATATCATATAAGTCATAAGATCACTTTACTCAACAACAAAACATAAATTGTTTTTCACAGAAATTGTTGACATTTGCACTGGCTGTCAAAGTTCATAATATTTCTTGAACTGTTAATAACTTAATATTTCTTAAACTAATATAGCACAGAAGATAAAATATACAAATCTAAATAATACAATTATTTGTATTTTTAAGTTAAAATTTATTTAAAAAACAAATTTGAAGTTA
>CAIGQW010000399.1:1486250-1532179 GCA_903798125.1 Danio choprae | reverse complement strand
CAGTTTAACACGTTTCCAGGTATTTAATGTTGATTTATGCTCATATGAATCAATGTTATTTTAGTATTTATTAATTATTTGAACATTTAATTTGTTGAAACTTCAGTATTTGTGCTGCGGTGTTTTAGTTCTGAATGTTTGTTTCAAATTGATCTTTTATTGAGTGATATATATATTTACTTATTTCTGCAGCCTAAACCGACTGATTTTGTGACGTTTTTTCCCTAAATTATTTAGTTTAATTCTTGTATTTTGCTGTGAAAATACATCTTTTTAAATCCTTTTTTTTATGTCAAGAATCATTGAACTCGCAAAATCCTGGAGGAACAGTACAGTGTTGTTACTGACCGAAACGAAAAGTGTTTAGTTAATTAAAATAAAAACAAAAAAGAACATTAAAAGTTCATTCTCAAACTCAAAATAGGTATAATTAATAATTCACTCAATAAAAGATCAATTTGAAGTACTAGAAATCACAACAAATGCAAAGTATAAATTAAACAAACATTCGGAACTAAAACACCGCAGCACAAATACTGAAGTTTAAACAAATTAAATGTTCAAATAAATATAAATACCAAAATAACACTGATTCAAGTGAGCATAAGTCAACATTAAATACCTGGAAACGTGTTAAACTGGTGAAAGGAATAATCTCAGTATATAAAAATATGTAGAATCCCTGCACATATACTAATTGGTTTAAAACATGAACACAACAAATAAGGGTTTTCTGGTCAAGCTGTTCTATTATCTAAAATAAATCTTATTAAAACATTACCATAGGCTTAGGTACTGGACAAACTCATCTAAAGAACATTTTGTAGTGGATATGATGAAGATTCTGGAGTTTTGTACACTGAGCTCTAGGCACAAAATAACAGTCAAGCACATATTGTGCTTACGCGAGTACGTGTGTGTGTGTACACACACACACACACACACACACACACACACACACACACACAGAGACACAGACATACCCTTTATTGGGAGTCCACATATACGCTGCTCCTTGCTCATTTGCCACTACAATCTCATTTGGTAAGTGTGGACTGCAAAAGACAAAATATTCATAAGTTATTTTTTTATTATAATTTTAACTCGCTTCTTATATTTATCTTTTATATTTATATTGAACTCATATTTAGCTTAGTTAAAATGCTGCAAATACAAAAAAAATCCACTGCAGATACAATGTGAATGATCCTAAAAAGCAGTTTAAATTATAAATAATTATTTACAGTATTTTGAAGCTCCCATGATGTCAATACGATGCATGTTCATCAACTGAATATCGGCATATGTCTAATCATGTGACACTGAAGACTGGCGTAATGATGCTGAAAATTCAGATTTTTAAAATATCTTCATAGCAGCACACAGCTATTTTTCAAATGTCATATTTCACAAGATCACAGATATTACTGATTATCGTCCATTGTGTTCAACAGAAGAGATAAACTGGAGGATGAGCAAACAATGACAGTTTTCATTTTGGAGTGAACTATCCCTTTAAGAGTGCCCAATGGGGTGTGTTGTGTGAAGCACACATTATTGTAAGAGGTTTCAAACACACCTGACGGTGACGCAGGAGAAGGGCTCTTTTGTCTGGATGACGTCCATCAAACGGGGTTTTGGTTTGTCTGTGAGCAGCCAAACGCCACAAAAATAATCCGACCGCACAGCCACATTAACTGCATAAAAGATATCATGATTAACTGCATAAAAGATATCATGAATTTATGAAAATGTAAGACTTCAAGAATGTTTTAAGACGATTATGAATTAAATTTCACTCATACTTATACAGGGCTAATTGCTAAGGATTATTGTCCCTGTTTGGCCAATGGAAATGATTTTAACTTGCCTCATCAAAAAAGTAGTTATTTCTGAGCCACATATTTTAAATAATGTGTCGAAACAAGCAAACTCTACTTGTATATGTGCACCTTTTTTTCATCAAAATTACATAATGACTGAAACAAATTAACTAAATGTAGGCAAAAAAAGGTCTCTCCAGGTTGGTGTCCTCACCAGGTAACTTTTAAACAAATGTTATGGTAAGGGAGGTAATAAAACCATATTGGTAAATACAGTTAATAAATAAAACCTTTGTTAAAAGTTGTTATTGAGATGGATTGTTGGTGATTGGATGAGTGCGAGTCTGATTGGTAAGCTTTAAATAGACAGGAAAATTAAGAAGAATTAAGAAATTAAAATAATTTAAGATCTACAACTCAATATTTGTTTGTCAATATGAAAGTTTGTAGAAGATTTCAGTATTATTGACTATTATTGTGCAATGACTGACCCTTCAAGAACATGATTTATCTGTCCTCACCTGAATCCTCCAGGTTTCCACAACTGATCTGTCTGGCCGTTGCATTTAGATTAAAGACAACAGGCTCAGAGTTCATATCAAAACTAGGAGTCCCGTCATCTTTATACTCCTGCACCACCCTGTGGAAGTCTGAGGAATGTCAGTGAAGGAAAAGCCAATACATTTTTACAGAATAGATTTAAGGCACTGGTATACTTCAAATGGAAAACAATACAAACCTGAACCGAATATTTCTGGAGCACTTTGAGACTACTTAAAATGTAGTGCTTTATAAAAAAATAATAAAAAATATTTATAGTACTCAGCATATACATGTACACCTCTCAGGAATATCTCATTTACCTTAATATTTTTATAGGATGCTTTCCAATATTATATTTGTGCATATACATTAGATAAGTCAGTACTGAAGCCAAATCTGGAGCTAACCTTACAAAATAACGCATGATAAGAGCTCAGAATTAGTACACCTAAATTTATATGTTAGGGAAAAATATTAAATTAAAAAAAAGATAAGAAAATAATAAGAGAAAGAAATATAAGAGAAAACATGAGACATTTTTTAGTTTGTAGTTTTTCCCCCAATATTTCGCATGACTTTAAATGAATCATCTTTCTATTTCTAAAGATGTTCTGTGACTAAAATATTATTTTAATAAATATATATCTGTTTAATAAATCTGCTTCGCTGATAGAATATCTGACCTATATTCACTGAGAAATGAGTAAAAATCTTCATTTTCAAAATCTCATGCAGTTTTGAAATGAAGGTTTTTATTATTGAGTGCTATGCAGTTTTGGATTTTATTTTTCCTTAATAATAAAAACCTTTATGTAAAAACTGCATGGTGCGTTTACTTGTGTTATCTTAGACTAATATTTAAATTAGTTTGATGATCTAAAACATTAAACATAAACATTAAAGTGTGACACTTTCACACCATTGATAAAGGAAAACTAAAATCTAAAGTGATAAACAAAAATTCCTGATATTCCATGAGGAAAAAAAACTCCCTGATTTTCAATGTCTGGAAAATATTAATATTCCCGTGATTCCATGACCCATGGAAACCCTGTAAATTTAATCACATCGACTACAGAAACCCATTAAGAGGCTCTACATGAAAGGATACGGATTTTGTCCAATGCGCCTCCACTGGGATAAATTAGACAGCCATCGCTACTGTTCTCGGACTCATAGAAGGGCACAAATCCCAGAGCGCCACCTGTAGCATCTGCACAGAACAGCTGCTGTTCCCTCTGATAGGACAGCTCTTCATGGAGGAGCGACCCAAGCAGAGGCTGAGGAACATCAGTCACTACATCACTGAGGAGACGGTGGATATGACGGACCTTTTTGGAAAATTTACCAAACTCACACCTAGAAGACACACAGAGAGCAAGATTAGGCCTGTCACAATAATCAATATATCGACTTATCACACAACACATGGATATGGCTGCAATTATTTTTGGTGATGCAATATACGTCACCCATACATAAAAACCAATTCTAGCAACAAACCAAATTTACAACCATTTAATAAATAACACTTTATATAAAATAAATAGGTTTAAAATAATTAAAAGACATCAACAACAACAAATAATTTAAAAAAAAGACAATAATCTAAAACAGTTTTTACAGGATTCTTATACTTCTTCCAAAGTCAGCTTTAAACACTTCCCAGGTGCATTTTCATACATTTCCAACACTTTACATAAATATGTAGTACTTCATTACATTATATCAGATGCTAAACATTATTGTATTCTATAGTAAAGTACACCAAGGAAAAGTTTTGATGGCATTTTTGATGGCATGTTTGCCTTAAGCTCAACACTGAATTACTGTCATTTACTCTTTTTAATGTGTCATCTTTCATCTTAAATTTATAATTATTTTCATTAAAAAGGGCACATATTAAAAAAGACATTTTGATATTTTAATATGCCATTTTAGTAAAGAATTGTAATACAAAAAAGTGCAATCTTTAATGCAACCATTGAACTGGGGAAGTTCATTTTATTGATCGTTTTTCCTTTCCTTTTATCCACCTCCATTATCTTGTCAAAAGGCATTATAAAATTAAACACCATTTTCATTGTTTTCTTCTGATTTTACATTAAAAATGCTAAACTGAGCATAACTGAGCATTAAACGATCAATGCTGGATTCATACTACATAATCTTACCTCTTATAATTCAAGCCCTTTACAAAGTCTTTTGACCAGCGTAATGACATAACATCCTGATCGACAAACAAAAACAGAGGACAATACATCAAATCATGATAAACAGCAATCATTCAGACCACAATAAACACACACAGACTCTCGAACCTTCGGTTGACCACATTCATAAGTGTAGTTTTCTTCAAGCAAACGTCCCATTGTGGAGAAAGCATCCATACAGTAATGCTGATAATAATACTTCATCTGAAAAGCAGATATAAAGTAAAACAGTGTCCAGTGAGTTAAATGCCCCACTAAAAGATTGAAAGTCACATTTAAAAATGAACAAACCAAAATAATAGTTACCTGCTCTGGAAAATCCAGAGGATCCAGCAGATCAGTGGAGTAGACTTTGGCATCTTGAATAGATAATTAAAAAAAGAAATAAGTTAGTGGGCCTAAATTCAAGGTCATGCTTAAATTTAAAGACAAGATTGAGCATAATTTTCTTTACCAATGAAAGATTCAATATAAATGCCACCCAAAAATCCCACAGGTTGTATATTACATAGGAATGCATGCTATATTAGCAGCCATATCGATATCAGCAGGTAAATGCTATTTTCCAATGTTTAAATTAGGCCGATATTTGTAAGCCGATACATTTATTTATTATTTATATTATTATTTAAAATAAATATTATTTAGATTTTGGTTAATGTTCAGCGCTTTATTCCAAATAAAAGAAAGCTGGCCATAGAAAAGAATGGATGATTAATAACGTTCAGAGATCAGTTCAAACTTTGCTGAAGCTTGTTCACTGTAAGTGTTGGCCTTTTGTTTCTGCAATTATGCAAACATTTTTGAAAAATGTATATTTATCAGCTCTCAGCCTCCAAATCTAAAGAGTTTTCAGTAGGGCTGCACAATACATCGTTTCACCATCGAAATCGCAATGTGTGAATCTACAATAGTTACATCGGAGCATCTGCATTGTCAAATTGGGATTTTAATTAACCAGAAACCACAGTTCAGAGCACATTATTTGTGAAGTCATTGAAAAGTCTAACTCTAATCTAATAGTTTGAAAGTCTTTTATTTGAATGTGTTTTTATGGCCTGTGACTATAAGATTTTTTAGCTAATTTAGACTATTGGTTCACAAGAAACTGTAAAGTTTGCAACTTAAAAGATATTGTTTTTTTATGTTTCAAATATTTATACAATGAATATAGTGTCATTTTATATTTACTGAATTTCTGTACCTCAATACCGAAAACCATAAAGTCCTGTTTATTTCACTTTCAGATTGGTTTTCATCTGTGCTTTATTTTATTTTGTTTATTTTATAGAGATGCACTCCCCTACAAAGTCTTCCCAATCAATGTAAAATTATAAATTCAATGAAATTATATTCATATCACAATATACATTGCAGTAAAACGTCACAAAAATATCGCAATGTCAGTTTTTTCCAATATTGTGCAGCCCTAGTTATCGGTCAAAAATTCCACATCACTTCCCAAACTCTGTCCTAGAGGGCCAGTGTCCTGCAGATTTTAGCTCAACTTGCCTTCACACACCTGGACACGTTTTTAGAAAGGCCAGTAAGTGCTTGATTAGCTAGCCCAGGTGTGTCTGATTGGGGTTGGAACTAAACTTTGCAGGACACCGGCCTTCTAGGACCAAGTTTGGCCACCCCTGCTGTACAATATTATATTTGTGCAAATAAATTAGATTAGTCAGTACGGAGCCAAATGGCTGGAGCTAATCTAACAAAATAACTTATGATAATGGTCCAAAAATAAGTACACCCAAATTTATATGTTAGAGACAAATATTAAAAAAAAAAAGAGGACAAAATCAAGAGAGAAACAAACTATATTAAATTTAGTTAAAATTTTGTAGTCTGTAATTTTTTTTTGCAATATTAAGCTTAAATTTTAATTATCTTTCTATTTCTAAAAAATACAAATTTTATTTTAATAAATATGTCTGTTTTGTTCAAATGCATCAAAATATATGACCTATATTCACTGGGAAATTGATAAAAATATTCATTTTCAAAATGGGGTGTAAACATATATGCTGAGCACTGTATATCATTATTTACTCATATTTGTTTTAGATGCATGATACATTATGTGAACTGAATACATTTTAAAAGTCAAGCCCATCCAAAGACTAAAACCCAGACCATTAAAAATAAAGACGTTCACCTTTATGTGGTGGTGTAAAAGGGGTGACGGCTGGTTTGACCTGCACCCATTCCTCACCCCTCACTGTGTGCTGGGATTCAAACCTGTGCCGATTCAACGCCCCTTCACCATCACACTGAAAACACACACAAACAACACACCAGTCAGGACACGGATTCACAATTGCAATGTGGTGAAAGTGAAACTTCAGTGAGTGAAAACAATACACATATTTCAAATCACTGATCAATTTTGTGCGTTCTAATCGATTGATTATCTGTACTTCAAAAAAATATATAAAAAATAGTTAATTATACTCATAACTCAGTAACTCATCGGCACTATTACTGAATTTCTTCTATTCCTTACTGGTTCTATGGCTAGATTAAAAAAAATGCAGTTAAAAGATAAGTAAAGGAAAAAATTTATAACTTGTTTTTTTGTTAGTTTTATTTTTTTTTTATTAATGACTGACCCTGACCCTCTTCATTAGTTTATTTCCTTATGTGTTAATCCCAATCATTATTAATTTACATTTTACGTTTTTCTTTTTTATATGTATTATTGGTCTTGCTTAATTAAGATTTAATTACAAAACATTACATTAAGCTTGTTTTTGTTAATACAATATTTTTGATAATTAATATATTACAATATTAACACCATTACACTGTTATCACATGCAATAATTAACTTTAATACATCAAAACAAGAACAATAAAGCATAAATAAAAAAAACATTTTACAAAACAATTAAGAACAAATAAAGACCGTTTAATTTCTCTAATAACGTTTTTCATTCTTGCTTTCTCTTTTAAGAATGATAATGAAGTTAATGCATGTATTACTAATGTATAGATTCTTTGTAATTACTAATAAATAAACACACAAAATTTAAAAAATAATAAATGAAATAAATAAAATATAAAAGAGAAAATGCTCAAATTAATGAATGAATATTCTAGCATTTTTTAACTTTCTTCCTTAAATGAATATGCAATTTTTAACTCATACATGCATAACAACTTTACCATAAAATAGTATGTGAAAAAATAAATCTAAAGATGATTATCGTATCTTTAGCATTTATTTACTGTATTTATTTAATATAAACGAAGACAATCATTTAACGCGATATCCACACAGAATAAACAGGAAAGGAGTAAATAAAAAAAATTGGGTTACATTAAAAAAAAATCTCATATTTCTTCATAAAATCAACACTTTTCTTAAAATCAATTAAGCCTTGTGTGCTGTTTAGGCATGGGGCGATAACCGGTTTCAAGGTTTACCGCGGTTTGGAAAAGTCAAGGTTTTAAAACCGCTAAAATGTTCTGTTATACCATTCTTAAGGTATATGTAAGGTTTATTTTATGTTTTGTAAAGAAACCTGCGCTTTCTAAACTAATGAAGATAGCAGAAGTTAATGATTTATTTTAATTACTTAGCCTGACATGTTTACTGTTCCAAAATATTTTAAATATTTCCTAAAATGAAATATATTGTGTTAAACTGGGGGGGGGGTTGTTTTTTACCCAGACATTTTTAAATAACTTATATTAGAGCAGTAATAATCACAATAGCATGAAACTGTGATATTTTTAGCCAAGGTTATCATACCGTCAGAAACTTATAGCGGTGTTGTGCCGAAATTTGTAAGCCGTCGAAAACTGTGACCAGGGGGCGCTGATCAGTGAAATTTTCACTCGGGAACGTGCTTGTCGCTCATGCACACGATCGTGAACGCGCAGACACTGAAATCAAGGATCAGCGTTGAGCGGTGCTGTAAAGGATGTTTAAACCATTGGATTCAGAAAACAGGTTCATGGAAGAACTTTTATGTAGTTGTGACACATGGAAAAGCTAAAGACTTTGTGTAACTTTTTATAAGTGTTTGAAAATTGGAGTCAGACAAAGATCATCCTTTTATAAAAAAAACTATATATATATGTAAATATTAGTTAAATTATATATATATATATATATATATATACAGTGGGGGTTTACTATGGATGTCAAGGTTTACAACATCCTTCAAAATATACTCATATTGGTTTGGAGCAAATCAAGGATGAGTAAATGATGAGAATTTTCATTTTGGGGTGAACTATCTGTTTTACCCATCAGACTCAGTGACCTAAAGATCAGATCAACTGTATCTAAAAAATAAGTCGGGTCAATATTGCTTTATAAAAGAGGAAGATGATGAACTGGCACATAACCTTTATCCCTTTATTAAATATTATAATCAGTCAACATATGGGGTAGCCTAACATATTTCAATGGCTATGAATTTTAGGGGTCATTTTCAGTGAACAGCAAGCTATATACAAATAAAAACATCTCAATAAATTAAAATGTCATAGAAAAGTTCATTCGTTTCACTACTTCAATATAATTCATATATTAAATAAACACTTGGAATATATTAATCTGTGTGTAATAAATATAATGCACGACTTTCACATTTTAAATTTAATTAGTGAAATTAATCACCTTTTTCGATGACGTCCTAATTTATTGACATGCACCTGTATAAAGATATCTGGTCATCAATGTTTTATAAAATAGAAATAGGTGTGACACAAAATGAGTCAATTTATTTAAACATTATAATTAGGTTTATACAGCGATAACACTTCTAAGGCTATAAATCTTACCTGTAAGACAGGGGTCACCAAACTTGTTCCTGGAGGGCCGGTGTCCTGCAGATTTTAGCTCCAACCCCAATCAAACACACCTGAACAACCTAATAAAGGTCTTACCAGGTATACTTGAAACATCCAGGCAGGTGTGTTGAGGCAAGTTGGAGCTAAACCCTGCAGGGACACCGGCCCTCCAGGACCGAGATTGGTGACCCCTGCTGTAAGATCACATGTAATTTGAGCTGAGTAATTAGCATTTGTAATGAACAAACAATACGTATTTTTTCGACTTAATCTCATAACTAAATGTTTAGTTTTACCAGTCTACCAGGAGACAACAACAACAAATAACACGACTACATTAAGGTTCTTCTATGAACCCGTTTTCTGAATCCAATGATTTAAAACATCCTTTACAGCAGGGGTCACCAAAGTTGTTCCTGGAGGGCCGGTGTCCTGCAGATTTTAGCTCCAACCCTAATCAAACACACCTGAACAAGCTAATCAAGGTCTTACTAGGTATGCCTGAAACACCCAGGCAGGTGTGTTGAGGCAAGTTGGAGCAAAACCCTGCAGGGACACCGACCCTCCAGGACCTAGATTGGTGACCCCTGCTTTACAGCATCGCTCAGCGTCGATTTCAGTGTCTGCGCGTTCACGGTCACGTGCATGAGCGACAAGCTCGTTCCCGAGTGAAATTGTTACTGAACAGCGCCCCCTGGTCACAGTTTTCGACGGCTCACATATTTCGGCACAACACCGGCCTATGCCTAGTGCTGGTGGGGATGTTTTCATCCACTCTGGGGTGACTTTGAGTCTTAATTTGCCAACAACCCTTTCTCTTTCAGCAAATGGGAAGCTTTTTGGTGACAAATATTATTTCGCCACATATTTGGGGAAAATGCTTTGAAAGTTTTCAGAAATTCACCAACACACTCTAGGCAAATGTAATAGCCTTTCGTTCTATTAGTGGCTGTTTTTGCTCCATTGACTTCCATTATAATGAAATTTTTTGATTCCAAAGCCATGACACCATATAATTATCAATTCTTGATTTTTGCTTGCTTTCGAGTAAATTTTAAGTTTGAACAGCACAATGAATTGATTACATGTTTTGCTTCACATAAGAAGCCTATTGGAGTATGTATGGCTCTGTCATGGCATTGTTATGATTATTATTATGATGATGACGTATCTGCTCTGCCTTACCTGCTCTGCATTGACAGGGAACACTCGCTCATATGTTCCCCATCCACTATAGCAGTGTTTCGGCTTTACATCAGGCGGTCCGTCCAGATAAAAATGAGGAAAAAGCTGATGTGGAAAAGTGCTGTCCATGCTGGCTGGCCGAGCGGAGGTTCGGTTTACCGGCCCAGAGGATCAGACAAGCCCGGGCATGTTCACGCGAAAACTGGCGAGCACACGCGGTCCGACGGGTCCCATGACTGAAGACATTTAATACCAGTGTCACTTTAAGATAGTAATATATCGAATATGAGTCTCTAATATAATTAAATGATTGAAATATTAGTCGATAACGCACGTGTTTATGAAAAACGTGGCTGACGGTTGACCGTGTGCACGAACGCCAAACAAACCGCGAATGGGGTGCGACGTCATACATGCGCCTCAGCTGTTGCTAAAAGGGATACAGCTGCGGCCTGAAGTTAACGAGAATTGTTTATATTATTTATTAACTTATTAATTAATTGTATTTTATTAACGTCTACCCCTACTACAACCTTCAACCCAATCATCACAGTAATGTAAAACAGTTATTATACCGAATATTGTTCATATTATTTTTTACTTTACTCATTAAATTGTATTTTATTAACCTCTAGTCCTACTCCAACCTAAACAAAACCGTCACAGGACTGTAAAAATATGAATTATTGTTGTACAGTGTCACCAAAATTATGTTATATTGACGTCAGAATCCGCAGCTGTATACCATTTAGACTTTACCGAGCAAACGGCGAGGGAATCCAGAAACTAGACGAGTACGTTCAAAACACCCGCCACAGGACGAGCTTTCAAAATAAAAGCATTTCTAAATAATTCAAAATAAAGATCCTTGTACTGTACATTAGTAGATCGACGAATAGACAAGCAGTACATATAAATATAGAAAAACGCAAAAAGAAAATTAATAATTAGCACTAACACATAACTAAATAAACTACAGAGAGAATCAGGGCTAGTCATTAATTAAAAAGAAAATAAATAATAAAAGTCATCGTATTCCTACATTAATCGAGGAAAAAAGTTTAAATAAAGGTTAAATTACTCAAATAAAGTTGTTTAGAGGAAGTTCAACAAGTGTTTCTAAAACCATAATCACTTTGTTCTCGAAATGTAATGAGTTTACTCTCAACATCTTATGCCCACCTTTTTTTCCTCGAGATTTATAATATTGCTCTCAGCGTTTTATGTCCACATTTTTTCCACTCAAATTTAGCCAACGTGTTTCTCAAAGCATAAAAGACTATTCTCGAAACTCATTGGTAATATGTTTATTCCTATGATTTATTCTCAACATGTTCTCAACTACCAGACAGAATCTGCGGACATTTTATGCTATTTCTGCTGAGAATTTTGTAAAATATCTGTGGATTTATGTGGAACTATTCTGGGAGTATCATAACTAAAAACTTGATATATGACATACAAAAATAACAGCTTTTTAGCTTTTATTTAATGTTTACAATGAAAATCCATCTAGATCCACTTATTTGGTAAACAAAGCAAGTCTCTCATATAATATCTCTACTAAAAGACAGAAAATATGACTTTACAAACTGTATTGTAAATAAATCAAAGGAACACTTTCATCTTAGTCAATAATATTACTAAAATTAATTTAAAAAACTGAATTAATATAAATTTACACACATACACACATTTAAATAAATAGACTCAATGATGGGCTAAAACGCTTTCTGCGTGCACAGGTTTCGTATGGGACAATTTTGCTTACCCAATTCACCTATAGCGCATATCTTTGGACTGTGGGGGACACTGAAGCACCCGGAGGAAACCCACGCAAACACGGGGAGAACATGCAAACTCCACACAGAAATGCCAACTGACCCAGCCGAGGCTCGAACCAGCGACATTCTTGCTGTGAGGTGACAGCGCTACCCACTGCACCACCGTGCTGCCTGTAAACAGGACCAAAAATATTAAAATAAAATAAATTAGAAATGGATACAAATTTAAATATAATAATAATAATATATAGCATTATATTATATTATTATTAAAATATATTAATTAGATTTCTTTAACTAAAATGCATGTGATTTAAATTGATAAAAATGTAATAAAACATCAATAAAGTCAAGTTAGCCAATTCCCACATCAAAATTATATAGTAATTTACAGTAAATGCAGTAGTGTTTTAGAACCGTACTATAGTAAAATACTTGAATTAGTCTGTTGTGGTAACACAAAAGCAATAGTAATATAAACAAATGACCCAATACTGTAGTTTCTACAACTATTTATACTACATTACAACGCAGTTTACTGTAAAAATTGAAGTATACTACAGTATTTATTACAGTTTGTCAGTTCACAAATACACTATGATGTAGCACCCATTAACAAAGTGGTAAATACTATAATAAGCACAGTATAATTGACACTTTTCAACATCTAGAGGCCAGCTTTCCTGTTTGTTCATCCATTTTTGTTTTCATATATATTTTTATTTTATAAAATTGTATTTGTATATTAGTTTATCAGTTCACTAATACAGTAATAAAAGTGTTAATACTATAATAAACACAGTATAATTTACACTTTCCAACATGTAGAGAAACCAACTTTCCTGTTTCTTCATTCATTCATTCATTTTCTTTCGGCTTAGTGCCTTATTTTTCAGGGGTCACCACAGCGGAATGAACCGCCAACTATTCCGGCATATGTTTTACACAGCGGATGCCCGTCCAGCCGCATCCCAGTACTAGGAAACACCCATACACTCATTCACACACACTTATACACTACAGCCAATTTAGTTTATCCAATTCACCTTAGGCCTGTGGAGGAAACCGGAGCCCCCCGAGGAAACCCACGCCAACACGGGGAGAACATGCAAACTCCACACAGAAATGCCAACTGACCCAGCCGGGACTCAAACCAGCGACTTTCTTGCTGTGAGGCGACAGTGCTAACCACTGTGCCGCTTTAATACGGATATAAAGTGTTCATGCAATAATAAAGTGTTATACTATAATATAATACAGTATAATTGACACTTTCCAACATGCAGTGAGGCCATCTTTCCTGTTTGTTCATCAATCTTTCGGCGAACTATCAGTTTTAGTACTGTTTGTCCTGTATGTGCACGTCTGCATGAAACTCAGAGACAGAGAAGTAGTTGCTAGTTAGTTACAACCCACTGGCACTTTTGTCCTCAAGCCAGAAACAGCGTCCAAATTCAGTCCAATCCATCCTGCATGTTGTTGTTCTTCAATAAATCAAGTACAAAGTAAAAGACACTGGAGGGCGAAAAAAGCAATGCAAATCCCAAATAATGTTTATTTGTTTTAATGATGTGCTGAGAAATCAAATGAGGTTTAAATATAGGCGGAAATAGATTTTCTATACAAATTTAATTTTATAACATATACAGACAAACTCTGCCTTGGTTAACAAGGCTTTATGTAACATTCCACACACACACACACACACACTCACACTCACACTCACACTCACACTCACACTCACACACACACACAGTCCAGGCAGTATATTATGTCCTTTTTTTCCTCAAGGCATTCAAATGTCCAAATGTTTGTATTCAGTATAAAAGGTGCTGCTTCTGTCCAAACTCATTCAAGCCAGTTGGCTGAAACTACAGACTATTAGTTATCCTCGTGACACTTTACATATTCAAATCTTTCTATCTATAACTACTGGGGGCAGAAACAATGTCAAACCATAAGAAATCATTCTAGATTATTGTTGTTGTTTTCGTACAGTCAGCATGAAATCATCACATTGTCAAATATATGCAACTGTTCAACCTTTTTCACGGTCTTATGCTCATGTTGCATTTATTAAAAAAAATAAAGCAGAATATTGTTGCAAACGAACATAACTGTTTTCTATCTCAGTATGTTTTAAAGTGTAGTTTTCAGTGTTGAATCGTCCTTTGGAAATCCTTGTAACATGCAGATCTGATGCTGAAGAAAAATGTTGCATTATTTTTATTATACATTTTGAAAACAGTTAACAGAAAACAACAAAACCACACATTTTTCCTCAGGTTTTTATGATATCAGAAAGTTCAAAAGAACAGAATTGATTTTAAATAAAAACATTTGTTACATTCTTAAATGTCTTTACTGTGACTTTAATTTGCTTTGATAAATAAAAGCACTGGGGATGCACTGAATTTTCGGCCACCAAAAGTATTGACAAAAATGGCATTTTTGGTTTTCATCCGAAAGAGAAAAACAAAAATATAAAATGAAAAAAGTTGTATAGTCACTGCGTGATGTGAAGCAGCTTTCACACCAGACGCAGAAAATGCTGCGCTATGAAACCCATTCGTTTCAATGGCTTGCAATGCACAAAGGCGGGCAAACCACACTGTCAGATTGTTTGCGTGAAGTCAGCTAGTTCAAAATAGCTACATATTCTGCTTTGGGGATTCTCGGCTCATCTACACACCGAAAAAGCAAAGTACACTCAAATAACGCATTTAAGTAATGCTCAAATAACACATTTCTATGTAGTATACTTGTTTCTGCTGCTTGCAATTGCTACTGTGCTGTTATGACAACACTGGTAAAATCACGCTTCTGGACTTGTTCACTGTCAATAAAATTTTAATGCCAATAAAATGTGGTTATTTTATTAGCTTGTATTTTTTTAATAAATCAGTATAATTTAAGTTATTGAGTTAAACTGAAAAAGCCTTACAGAATTACCTTAGATTCATTCATTCATTCATTCTCCTTCGCCTTAGTGCCTTATTTATCAGGGGTCACCACAGCGGAATAAACCTCCAACTATTTCAGCATATGTTTTACGCAGCAGATGCCCTTCCAGCCGCAACCCAGTACTGGGAAACACCCATACAGACATTCACACTCATACACTACGACCAATTTAGTTTATTCAATTCACCTATAGCGCTTGTCTTTGTACGGCGGGGGAAACCAGAGCACCTGGAGGAAACCCACGTCAACACGGGGAGAACATGCAAACGGTCGGCGCATCCCTAAAATCTCTTTTATCCTTCAAAATAAAAAATCTTTAAAACAAATGTTTAAGTGCTTACAGTCGTTTTTTTGTCAAAATACTTAAAGTTCGTGTGAAATTTAAATTTACAATATTTATTTTGCTAGGGCACATTGTTATTCTTTAGGTGAACAATTAATAAGTGCAAGTTAATTCACCCAAAAAAATTTTATGACCATTTGTATATACATTTGATGGCTACAATACTCTTAGCCACGCCCCTTTTACCGTTAGTTTGCTATGAGGGAATGATGCGCAAAAGAAAGCCCCGCCCCCTACTCAATATTCAGTTTCAGTTGGAAGTACATCAACATACTGAAATCAAAGTCTCAGCAACTTCTGGTTTACGCTGACTTTAAAACGAGTTAAATTTCGACTGTTTCAACAAACAAGAGTTAAGTGTTTTGCATGACGCGCCATGAATTTCATGTTGACTTTACGTAGAGATACTAAGCGCGGGTCCCTTGCGCGTAAGAAAATACCGCTTCGTTCCGACCGTTCTGGACATTACCATGAACAGAAACGGATCCAGGGCACTATGCAGACAACACAAGCACACCGCCACGCTGAAGTACATGTAGAAACTCTCCGTAATTTCCAAAGACAGCAGAAAGTAATGCACGAAATGAAAGCAGCTACTCGGGCCGAAGCACACGACGAAAATAACAAAGTTCAACGAGCTCGCCCTAATATAAAGAGCCCAGTCTCTGTGCGAGCGATTCAGGTGCCAGACGATAGACGCGTAACACGCTACTGTCACCACTAGGGGCACAAAAAAACCAATGCAAGTCAAGCCCAAATTATAATACTCCAGCCACTGGTAGTCTATGTTATTAGGGAGGACGTCATGGCACGTTATTATTTCCAGATGCATGATGTGGTAGCTTTGTTGTACTAAACATTCAGGCAAAAGTGCGACGATAAAAACGATCCAAACGATCAAGCCGCCCCAAGTGCTGAATGAACGCTTTGGCAGGCTTTTATAGAAGAACGGATGGACCACAGCTAGGTAGCGTTTAATGCTAATACAGGCTAGAGTAAAAGCGGAGCAGTAAAGATTCCCATAGAAAAAAGCCGTTGTCACACGACAAGCAGTTTCACCAAATATCCAATTGTTTCCGTTGAGATGATAGTGTGTTTTTAGGAAGAGACTGAACAATAGTAGCAAGTCAGACACCGCCAGGCTACAATATAAAATGGCGGATGAAATGACCCTCACTTTCGTTCCAACGGTGAGCAAAATGGCGATATTAGCAGGAATGCCGATGACCAGGGATATTATGTAGATGGCAGGGATGAACCAGATGCTTAGAGGACCTCGAAGGTAAACTGCAGTGTTGTTGCTGTTTAACACAACAGCAATGGAGGACGGTGGTGTTTGCACCTCTGCTGTTTTGTCCGAAGAAAACGAGATGTTAATCAGGTTTCCTTTGAATGTCCTCGGGTTGATGCCAACGGTGCTGTTTCGTTTGATCCGGCTGGACTTCTTTCCTACAGGAGAACAGAGAGAATGATGAGTTAGGAATAGTACGCCATACAGGAATCGGATGCATGGAAATATATGCAAATTATGACATGCGAGTTCATATTTGGAGTCAAGCCTGATATTATTTATACCCCTGACAAATTCTGACTTACTTACAAGTTACTTTATATATATATTAGGGGTGTAATGGGGGCAGCACGGTGGCGCAGTGGGTAGCACAATCGCCTCACAGCAGGAAGGTTGCTGGTTCGAGCCTCGGCTGGATCAGTTGGCATTTCTGTGTGGAGTTTGCATGTTCTCCCCGTGTTGGCGTGGGTTTCCTCCGGGTGCTCCGGTTTCCCCCACCAGTCCAAAGACATGCGCTATAGGTGAATTGGGTAAGCTAAATTGTCCGCAGTGTATGTGTGTGAATGAGTGTATATGGATGTTTCCCAGTGATGGGTTGCAGCTGGAAGGGCATCCGCTGCATAGAACATATGCTGGATAAGTTGGCGGTTCATCACGCTGTGGCGACCCCAGAATAATAAAGGGACTAAGCCGAAAAGAAAATGAATGAATGAATAGGGGTGTAAATAATTGTCATGCCAACTTGCTACCATAAACAGCTTGCAACGCTAGTCCCGCTTCCAAGTTTTTCTGATTGGTCTCGGTACTGTCAGTTCCACTGCTCTGGAACTGACAGTACCGAGCGCTGCTGCATGTAAAAGTTAAAACTGTTTTATTTGGCTCTGCATCTAAAAAAGTGGCACCCATGTGCGACGTGCTGCAATGGACGCAGGTGAATAATGGCCACAGATATCCATAGAAAACAGAAAAACATTAAATATATTAAGATTATATCTCATCTCGTATACACACACAGGAGACTGAACAGTTGTTGTCCGTTGCACCCGCTGTTACAGATGGACACAGTGCTTGCATTTTTATTAAAAGAAATTTCCATTTTAAAGCTTACTGAATATTAAATTTAATACACAATTATTGTTTTTCTGTTGTTTTAGGAGAAAACTGAGCCTGACCTTTAAAAGTTTAATTCACAGTTTCCTAATTATGAAGATTTATTTTTCACTGTTGTTTTTCCATAACAAGAAGCTGTTCAGTTCTGTAGCTGATTGTGATAAAAACACTTCTGCCTGCTCAAAACAAAGCAGAAAAGCGCAAGCACTGTTGATTATACCTGCTGTACCAAACCGAACACAAATCCAACCATGACGCCAAAAACCGAGGTATGTACACAACCATGACTTCAGTGTACCATTACACCAAAAGCAGCTACTTTCAAATTATTCATTCATTTTAATTTCGGCTTAGTCCCTTTATTAATCTGGGGTCGCCACAGCCGAATGATCTGCCAACTTATCCAGCATATGTTTTACGCAGCGGATGCCCTTCCAGCTGCAACCCATCACTGGGAAACATCTACACACACTCATTCACACACATACACTACAGACAACTTTAGCTTACCCAATTCACCTATACCACATGTGTTTGGACTTGTGGGGGAAACCAGAGCACCCGGAGGAAACCCACGTGAACACGGGGAGAACATGCAAACTCCACACAGAAATGACAACTGACCCAGCCGAGGCTCGAACCAGCAACCTTCTTTCTTTGAAGCGATTGTGCTATCCACTGCGCCAACTAATTGTAACAAATTACTAAGATTAACTGACTCTTTTGTACCATCCTGTCTTCTATCTATATAGTTCAGGCAGCTAATTGTGCAATGGTTCAAGTTTATTTTTGTGTTTTTGCTACAGTTTGGGCCCCTTATTACCAACTGAGCTTTGTTTAAACACCACAGGGTTCCTGAGTGTTGCTGCTGGCTCTCCATCTCATCCCTTTATGACCACAGTGAACCCATCTTGTGATTGCAACTTCCAGCAGGATAACGCACCATAACACAAAACTGAAATCTCCAATGGGTTTCTTGAACATGACAACAAGTTTATTTAAATGACCTCCAAAGTCACCAGATGTGCAGCTGACCAATCTGCAGCAAGTACTTTTGTGTCAACAAGATGATCTTCGAAATGTTTTTGGTGCTTTGGTGAATCAGTGCCATCAGGAACTAAAGACTAAAAACTAAAAATTGACCCAACCTGATGCAACCAATGTGTAAATATGGTTAGTAAGTGTATATTATGCATTGGCTGTATAATAAATGAAATTATTCATTAATTTTCTTTTTGGCTTAGTCCCTTAATTAATGCAGGATCGACACAGCGGAATGAACCGCCAACTTATCCAGCATATGTTTTTACGCAGCAGATGCCCTTCCAGCTGCAACCCATCACTGGGAAACATTCATACTCATTCATACACACACTCATTCATTTATTCACACACACACACACACACACACACACATACACTACGGACAATTTAGCTTACCCAATTCACCTATACTGCATGTCTTTGGACTTGTGGGGGAAACCGGAGCACCCGGAGGAAACCCACGCCAACACGGGGAGAACATGCAAACTCCACACAGAAATGCCAACTGGCCCAGCTGAGGCTTGAACCGGCGACCTTCTTGCTGTGAGGCGATCTTGCTACCCACTGCGCCACCGTGAGGCCCAATATGAATTATATTAAAATAAATAACATTATAAAATATTATAATAATATAATATTCTATATACGATTAGGTATACAGTTTGCGGTAATACTGAAAGATTTTACACTATTTGGCAACCCTTCCTCTCATTTTAAAAATTACAAAAATAAATAAATGATAATTAAAAAAAGAAATAATAAATAAAATCTATAGCTGACCTATTTTTCCTGCCCTTGGCTTAGTTATGAATGGAGACCGCAGATAAAATATGCATGTTTATAGGTTTTTGTTTTCCTCTCTTCCTTTTATTAATTTAAGTATTATCATTTGTATTTTGTTTGTGCTCATTGTAACTGCTGTACCTTTTGCATATTTGTATTCATATATTTTTCTGTATTGCTGTATGGCCTAATTTGTGTTACTTTTATCTATAGTGTTAATTTATCTATATTATTATTATTATTGTATATATTTTTATATTGTTCTTGGTGCAAGAATATATAATTGTATTGTTTAATTCAGAGAGAAAGAAAATGTTAACTAACTGTTTTCTGCTGATAGACTGGAACAGTTGATGTCTTGTGATTCTTTGTATTTAATACTGTAACTCTCTGACTAATATGCATCAATAAAAGAGTTAAACTAAAATATTATTATAATATATTAGATAACAGCAGAGATACAGTACAAAGCCATTTATTACTGGTCATTTAAAATAATTATTTATTATTGCATAAATATATACATGCATATACAGTATCAACTAAGAATATTTAAGAGAACTGCAAATATATAAATTATATTTTTGCAATGCATTATACATGCAATAACTCTTAATTATTGCTTAAATATATACATATATAGCATCAACTAAAATATTTAAGTGAATTGCAATTATATAAATGGTGATTAAAATGACTGGAGAAAATTAGTTCCTCTTCGCGTTATTTTTAAAGTACAGCTTGTGCTTTCATTTTTATTTTAAAGAGTTTGTCTCACTCTCATAAATAAAGGTAAGGTACTGTCACTGCGGCGGTACCTTTTTAAAAGGTACATTTTTGTTCCTAACAGGTCCATATTAATACCTAAAATGGACAAATGTGTTCCTCATAGTACCATAAAGGTACAAAAGTGAACCTAAGGTACTAATGTCCACCTGTATGGTACAAAAGTGTAGCTTTTGAAAAGGCACCACCACAGTGACAGATTTTATACCTTTATTTCTGAGTGTGTAATGAAACTGCTTTGTTCCTTTTTTTTAAAGGTCGCTTTGAATAAAAGTGTCTGATAATAATAGTTTGTCTGTAAATGATTAATATAATATTATTTTACAGGCTAGCCTAACATTAAATAAAACTTCTAAACTATTTACCGTAGTTGATTACATATGTATGCTTAGATTTTACTAAGGAATACAATCTTCATAGGGATAGTTCATCCAAAAATATATATTATTTACTATATTTACTCTCCCTCAAACAACTATGAGTTTCTTTCTTCTGTTGAACACAAAAGAAGAGACTTATAACCATTGACTTCCATAAAGGAAAAACAAATACTATGGATGTCAGTGTTTACAGGTTTCCTCAAAATATCTTCTTTTGTGTTCAACAGAAGAAAGAAACTCATACATGTTTGGGACAGACGGAGGATGATTAAAGTAAACGATGGCAGAATGTTTGGGGTGAATTATCCCATCAAGAATGTTAACATATAGTTTGGAAATTACCCATGTGGCTTTTCAGATGGTCTTAAGCCTTTTTTAAATTGGTCTATAAACTAATAGGCCTATAATTTAAACAAATTAGTCAACTGAATCGCTCACTGACGATGACAAGAAACTCGTGGACTATAAACTACAGTGCAGCGGATTGTTGTAAAGTGAATCACGTATTAATTCGCTTACCTTGCGTCTCCGTCGCGTTCAGAAGAAATAAAGTGACCAAAACGAAAAAGAAAACTTTCCCCATGACTGAGAAGCACATTCAGTTCGCTCTCAACACTTTCTGCTCCGTGTGTTGGTGCAAATGAAGCCCTCGAGTTTCTCTCTCTCTCTTTCTCTCTCTCTCTTTCTGTGTGTCGTCAGAATAGCGGTGTCGTTCCATAGCGATGACATCATCTTCTTCTTCCTCTCGTTTTGTCCAATAGAACGCATTCAAACTATGACGTCATAATTACTTTGACGTTTTTGTGTTTCTGATTGTTTGAAGTTTACAAAAGTCCAAATAAGTTACAAATAAGTTTATGAGCGGCACGGTGGCTCTGTGGTTAGCACTGTCACCTAACAGCAAGAAGGTCGCTGGTTCGAGTCCCGGCTGGGTCAGTTGGCATTTCTGTGTGGAGTTTTGCATGTTCTCCCCATGTTGGCGTGGGTTTCCTCCGGGTGCTCCGGTTTCCCCCACAAGTCCAAAGACATGCGGTACAGGTGAATTGGGTAAGCTTAATTGTTCGTAGTGTATGTATGTGTGTGTATGAGTGTGTATGGATGTTTCCCAGTGATGGGTTGCAGCTGGAAGGGCATCTGCTGCGTAAAACATGTGCTGGATAAGTTGGCGGTTCATTCCGCTGTGGCGACCCCAGTTTAATAAAGGGACTAAGCCGAAAAGAAAATGAATGAATGAATGAATATTATTATTAATAATAATAATAATAATAATAATAATAATAATAATAATAATAATAATAATAATAATAATAGCATATAGACAAATTAACTCTTTTGTGGCTTTGGATTTTAACAAACAAACAAAAAATGTCGACCTGCTGGTCACCAAAATCTTTTTTTGTCTTGTTTTCCCGCAGACGATGATAAACTGTGGTGTGAAGGAAACGCCTGTTTGCTGAGAGATAAAGCGAGAACAGAAGCCACACATCTGAGATGAAAACAAGAGACAACAAACTGACATCACCGACTTCCCATCAGTGCTTTGTCTTTTTGCGATTGCTGGTTTCAGCGATGCGTGCGGTCGGCTGTAGTGCTGTAGGCCCGCGTCAAATACATGTGAAAGATGGAAAACACATGAGATGATTGTTTCCTACAGAAGAAAGACTTTAGATGTAGACTTCAGCAATCTCTCAAACTATGCATTCTTGCACACACACACACACACAGACACAGACACACACACACACACACACACACACACACACACACACACACACAATTGATTTAATAATAGTCTAACCCTTACCATGCAGGTCAGAGAGGCCAACTTCCTCAAAACTAGTTCAGATGCAAAACAGAGACTGGATGTCAAACACAACAGCAGATCTTGTTTTCTGCTCATTGTAATGTGATAAAGTGCGTAGAGCTGCTTTGAAACAATACTTGTTGTGAAAAGCGCTGCACAAATAAGCTTGGGTTGAATTGTCTGATGCTTAAGGACACCCAAACCAGCAAGCATAACAAAATATTTTAAGATTATAAATGAGTAAATCATTATTTTTCACCAGCGTGGACCATGCCACACTTTGAGCTAGACTTTATTGTAGGGATGAAAAAGGTGGTAAGGGAACAGTGGGATGAAAGGGAATGGAAGTAAGAGAATAAATAGTGAACAGGTAGGTAGGTTGATCGGGCGTCCTACCATGATGCCCAGAGACTCAGAGTGGGGGTATCGTCTCTGTAATATTTTGGTAGAGTGATTGGACCCCCTGATTCAACCTAGGAGGGAAGAGAAGGATTATAAAGATTGTTAATGGGAAGCAAGGAAATAGAGTGAGGGAGGGTGGGTTCAAGAGAACGAGAAGAACAGTGATAGAGGGCTGGTCTGCCTTAAATAAGTTTTAGGGAGTAGGTGATTGGTTAAGGGGCCCGCTGCTGAACCTTTGTTAACAAGTTAACTCCATTTAATGATTATTAAATGATTAAATAGGGCGACACGATGGCTCAGTGGTTAGCACTGCCACCTCACAGCAAGAAGATCTTTAGTTCGAGTCCCGCCTGGGCCAGTTGGCATTTTTGTATGTAGTTTTGTATGTAGTTTGCATGTGGGTTTCTTCCTGGCTCCGGTTTTCCCCACAGTCCAAAGACATGCGCTATAGGTAAATTAGGTAAACAAAACTGTCCATAGTGTATGAGTGTGTGTGTGTGTGAATGAGAGAGTGTATGGGTGTTTCCCAGTACTGGGTTGCAGCTGGAAGGGCATCCTCTGCGTAAAACATGCTGGATAAGTTGGTAGTTCATTCCGCTGTGGCGACCTCTATAGAGACTTAGCCATAAGGAAAATGAATGAATGAATGAATAATAATAATCATAATAAATGCAACAAAAAAATATAAGAATAGTAATAAAAACTAGAGGCAAAATGATCAAATGACATAACATTCAACAGGTCATTATACAGTTTCACAAACTGTAAATATTTGCTGTACAAATTTACAGTATTATTATACTGTAAGGTAAATATTATACTGTAATTAATATACTGTAAGGTAAATATTCATTCATTCATTCATTTTCATTTCGGCTTAGTGCCTTTATTAATCAGGGGTCGCCACAGCGGAATGAACCGCCAACTTATCCAGCATATGTTTTACGCAGCGGATGCCCTTCCAGCTGCAACCCATCTCTGGGAAACATCCACACACACTCATTCACACACATACACTAAGGACAATTTAGCTTACCCAATTCACCTATAGCGCATGTCCTTGCACTTGTGGGGGAAACCGGAGCGCCCGGAGGAAACCCACGCCAACACAGAGAGAACATGCAAACTCCACAACTGACCCAGCCGAGGCTCGACCCAGCGACCTTCTTGCTGTGATGCTATCGTGCTACCCACTGCGCCACCGTGAGGCCGTAAGGTAAATAATACTGTAGGGTAAAGTATAATACTGTAAATTTTACAGCAATTTTTACAGTGCAGTTTTTACAGTCTTGGAGTAAATCGAGTAAATAAATATTAATTCTTGCTATAGACTAACTTTTTAGTCTATAGCAAATATTTTAATGTTATTATTAAATTTGTATGCATAAAAAACTTTCCATAGGCTTCTCGGTGGAGCATGGATGACTAACGAATAACTTATTTAGCTATGCATGATTTTAGGTGCATTTTACTGGCTAAACTTAAAAGGCATGTGTTCAGGAGACTCTATTTGCTTGTGCTTTCTCTCCAACTGATTGTTTTTTTCAGTGAAGGTGAGAGATGTGACATGTTGAACGAATTTCCTGCGGTGACGGAGCTGCGTGAAACTCATGCAAACAAGCAACTAAACATCCTGCTGATCAGAATAAACATCCAGACTGCGTCAGTTTCTCTCTCTGAGCGCAGATGTTTGCATTTCAACACATTCAGACCTCAAAAACATACATACATACATTTTTTACTGGAAAAAGAAAGCCTTCTGGAGGGTCACGGGGTGCACATGCATACGCTGGTTTTCACACACACATGCACACACACATAGACACTACATGAATAGATATGCATACAGATGACGCATTTAACAGGACGATGCCAAAATAGCTCATGTTTAACATTCTCAAATACAGATTAACTGCAGTTTTACTCCATATTTGAGAGATTTCTTAGCTTTAGCTTCTGTTATATCATTATATGGTGTAATTTCCTTATTACATTTTGGGATTATAATGTATAATGAATATGCTTTTACATTTTTTTTTAAATATCATTTTAAACTTATATTTTAAATATTAGATGTTATTTTTTATTATAATATTGAGGTCATTTAAGAAATATATTTATTCATTCATTTTCCTTCGGCTTAGTCCCTTTATTCATCAGGGGTCGCCACAGCGGAATGAACCGCCAACTTATATATTATAATATATTATTATATGATATTACATAATATTATTTTTCTATGTCATTTTGCTTAGGTAATGTAACTTGTAATATCATATTCATTCATTCATTCATTTTCTTTTCGGCTTAGTCCCTTTATTAATCTGGGGTCGCCACAGCGGAATGAACCGCCAACTTATCCAGCATATGTTTTACGCATTCCAGCCGCAACCCATCACTGGGAAACACCCATACAATTCCATTCACACACATACACTACGGACAATTTAGCTTACCCAATTCACCTGTACCACATGTCTTTGGACTTGTGGGGGAAACCGGAGCACCCGGAGGAAACCCACTCCAACACGGGGAGAACATGCAAACTCCAAACAGAAATGCCAATGTTCTCCCCGTGTTTGCGTGGGTTTCTTCCGCGTGCTCCGGTTTCCCCCCCAAAGACATGCTGTATAGGTGAATTGGGTAAGCTAAATTGTCCGTAGTGTATGAGTGTGTATGGATGTTTTCCAGTGATGGGTTGCAGCTGGAAGGGCATCCACTGTGTAAAACATATGCTGGATAAGTTGGCGGTTCATTCCGCTGTGGCAACCCCAAATTAATAAAGGGACTAAGCCGAAAAGAAAATGAATGAATAATATAATATAATATAATATAATATAATATAATATAATATAATATAATATAATATAATATAAGGACGACACGGTGGCGCAGTGGATAGCACGATCGCCTCACAACAAGAAGGTCGCTGGTTTAAGCCTCGGCTGGGTAAGTTGGCATTTCTGTGTGGAGTTTGCATGTTCTCCCCGTGTTGTCGTGGGTTTCCTCCGAGTGCTCCGGTTTCCCCCACAAGTCCAAAGACATGCGGTACAGGTGAATTGGGTAAGCTAAATTGTCCGTAGTGTATGTGTGTGACTGAGTGTGTATGGGTGTTTCCCAGTGATGAGTTGCAGCTGGAAGGGCATCCGCTGCGTAAAACATGCTGGATAAGTAGGCAGTTCATTCCGCTGTGGCGACCCCTGATTAATAAAGGGACTAAGCCGGGACTAAGCTAATCAAGACAAATAAAAATATATAATATGTAGTTGAAATTTTGTAGTTTGTAATTTTTGTTTGCAATAATTTACTTGAGTTTAAATGTATTATCTGTCTATTTCTAAACATGTTCGGTGTCTAAAATGTTATTTTAATAAATATATCTGTTTAATACATCTGTTTTATTCAAATGCACCAAAATATATTACCTATATTGACTGAGAAATGGATGAAAATATTAATTTTCAAAATGCACTGTTAAGAATTTCCTACAGTAACATACTGGCTGCTGTTCACCAGTAACTTACAGTAAATCAATTACAGCAAAAATACTGTATTTACATTTACAGCACCATTTATACTGCTATGTATGTATTTTCAGTATGTATTTTATCTTCACCGTAAAATATACAGTAATTTTCACAATACCACTTTAAAATACAGTAACATGCTGCATAACTGTGCTACAGTAAAATACAGTTCACATTACAGTTAAATACTGTGTAATTTTGAATTGTTAACAGTGTGTGGGGTGTACTCACTGAGCACTGTAAAAGGTCAACACTCAAACTGAGCTTGTTAATGTGTTGGAGAGTTAATGAGTGTGTAAAACTAGCAGAAACACTAATAAACGCAGCCCTGGCTCACACACTCATGAGAGCGTAACTGTGGATACAGAAACAGCCAAAACCCAAACAAAACACAGCTCAAACTCTGCAGTACACATTCAGACAGCCTTTCATTATTACATCTCTGACATGCAGCTTTTATATGTTTAAGAGTCATGTGGAAGAGACATCCCTCTGAGGACTTCAGCGTGGACAACATCAGATATTTCTCCAGACACAAAGGAGAGGTCGGTAAGCAGTATTTTTTTCACATATTACTTACTGAAGAGGGCCTCACGGTGGCGCAGTGGGTAGCACGATTGCCTCACAGCAAGAAGGTCGTTGGTTCGAGCCTCGGCTGGGTCAGTTGGCGTTTCTGTGTGGAGTTTGCATGTTCTCCCCGTGATCGCGTGGGTTTCCTCCGGGTGCTCCGGTTTCCCCCACGAGTCCAAAGACATGCGGTAGAGGTGAATCGGGTAAGCTAAATTGTCCATAGTGTATGTGTGTGAATGAGTGTGTATGGGTGTTTCCCAGTGATGGGTTGCAGCGGGAAGGGCATCCGCTGTGTAAAACATATGCTGGATAAGTTGGCGGTTCATTCTGCTGTGGCGACCCCAGATTAATAAAGGGACTAAGCCGAAAAGAAAATGAATGAATGAATGAATGAATGAATGAATTACCAGGCACATTTGAGAAGAATTATTTGATGACATGACCAAAAGACTCTCAATAATAATAAATAAAAAACCTATGCTGAATAATTGTCTTTTTAAAGGAGACCTATTATGCAAACCTTTTATAAGAGGCTTAAACACAGTTGTCTGGCAGCAGTGTGTGAATATAAGCAGCTTCTAATGGTAAAAAAAATATTAATATTATTTTTTATAATAACACTTGATAAAAACCGTCTGCAGAAACACTTTGATTGACATTCTCCCTTAGTACGTGTCATCAGTACCATTAGTGGTGATCTCTCCCTCATTAGCATAGGACACTAGTCTTATTTTTGAATCTGCCACTATGCTGACACATGTGTAGCTCCGCCCTCTTTTGAAAAGAGCACAATCTCATTTGAATTTAAAGCGACAGTCACCAAAATGCCACAATTAGAATACCAGCCTAAAAGGGGCAGTTTCAAAGAGTTATAAAACATTATTTGTGGGGTATTTTGGGCTGAAACTTCACATACACACTCTAGGGACATCAGAGACATATTTTACATCTTGTAGAAAGGGGCATAATAGGTCCCCTTTAAATGATTATACTCTACAACTCTCCTTTAAACCGTTAGGTTTTACCCATTTGCCAACAATACGTTTTTAATGATTCAATATAGACTATAATATAATGTAGTTATTCTATGATGGCAAATCTATGCAAAAGGAACCAAGCGCATGTTTATGCACAGGGCAAAGTAAACCGCGAGAGGATAACAGACATACACACGAGGAAACTGGAGGCCGCTATATTGTCCATATTTTGCCTCCCTCCAGGTAAACTGCTGTGCTTTCTCTCCTGACTGTCAGCTTCTGCTCACCTGTTGTGATGCCGGAAAACTCTACCTGTGGAAAACCAGCACTGCCAAACTCCTGGCCACAGTCAGCGGACACACGGGTACATTTTAAGCAGAATAACACAGATCAAATCAAAATGTACTCTTTGTTTTTTATGTATATTGTAGTGATTGTTATAAACAATGTATCTGTGCACTTAATTATTTTGTAAAAATTATTTTGCCCTCATAATCTTCAATCAAATACTATAACTTTTCTAAATTTCTAACTACTTTTCTTAATTTCTGGTCATTTGGGGCAGAGCAATCAGCCTTTTAGTAATTTAGGGTGGGTCTATCAGCCATTTAGGGCGGGACTATCAGCCATTTAGGGCGGGACAATCAGAGATTTAGGGTGGGACAAAGCTAGCAGTATTGTGAAAGACTCTACTCATCCCTTCCACAGTCTCTTTCAGCTGTATTAGAGCCTGCTCGACTAGACTACTCAACAGCTTCTTCCCACAGGCTGTTAAAGCCCTCAACTCCAGTCAACTTACTTGAGTGGGCTTAACAAACCACCTGTAGAAAAGACACCATTTTATCCCTCTGACTCTTGCACCAGGTTGCACATTTGCACTATAGACACTTTCGTAATCACTTCATGTCTCTTGGAAACACTGTGCATTTCAAATTGTGCTTCATTCAGGTGAGTGGGCTTGACAAACCACCTGTGGAAGGACACCCCCTCGTCTCTCTGACTCTTGCATCAGGTTGCACATTTGCACTATAGACACTTTCCTAATCACTCCATGTCTCTTGGAAACACTGTGCATTTTTAAATTGTGCTTCATTCAGGTGAGTGGGCTTGACAAACCACCTGTAGAAACACTGTTTTCTCTTATGCACCTGACACTTTATCTAAACTCCACCTTACAAGGACTCAATGTTTACTATAAATGTAACATAATCATGTTGCACTGCTCGCTTCAACCTTAAATAACTCTTGCACAATATTAAACCTGAAATACCTCTTCTGCACAATATTCGCCTTTAATACCTCTCTTGCACAATATCCTGCACAACAATGTTCAGTCTCATGTACTTGTATAGCCTGTCTTATGTGTATAGTTAAGCATTTTATAATATATGTTAGTTATGCATAGGTTTTTTTATAATAGCTCTTATGTCCAGTGTTGTGTTTGTATTTATGATTAATCCATGTAGCACCGTTGTCCTGCGAGACACGACATTTCGTTCCTCTGTATGTCCACACATGTAGCGGGATGACAATAAAGCTCGACTTGACTTGACTTGACTTCAGACGTTTAAGGCAGGGCCATCATTTTAGGCAAGTATTAAAAGTTGTCAATTTCTCTTTGTCTTTCATTTGTCTGTTGTTCTGCAGGTCCAGTGAAGTGCTGTGTTTTCTCGGCTGACGGTCGGCTGTTTGCGAGCGCATCTCATGATTGCAGCGTCCGAATCTGGTGCAGCTCCACCATCAAATGCACACACACACTGACAGGTGTGAACACAGAAATACACACAGTGATGCATTACATCATTCACAGCTTCAGCAGCAACAACAATAATATCATTTAAAATATTATACATTATATTGTATTATACTGTAAATATTATATTAAATTATATTATGGACTGTATATTATATATATTATACTGTAACTCGGCGGCGCAGTGGGTAGCACAATCGCCTCACAGCAAGAAGGTCGCTGGTTCGAGCCTCGACTGGGTCAGTTGGCATTTCTGTGTGGAGTTTGCATGTTCTCCCCGTGTTCGTGTGGGTTTCCTCCGGGTGCTCCGGTTTCCCCCACAAGTCCAAAGACATGCGGTACAGGTGAATTGGGTAAGCTAATATGTCTGTAGTGTATGTGTGTGAATGAGTGTGTGTGGAGGTTTCCCAGTAATGGGTTGCGGCTGGAAGGGCATCCGCTGCGTAAAACATATGCTGGATAAGTTGGTGGTTCATTCCGCTGTGGCGACCCCAGATTAATAAAGGGATTAAGCCGAAAAGAAAACGAATGAATATACTGTAACTCAATGTCCATATTTGTCCCAACTTGGATCAAATATGTACAAACACAACCGTTGGGTTAAAAAGTGTCATTTTAATTTAATTGAAAAAATGAGCCCATTCAATGTTGGGTTTGTCCATATTTGACAAAATGATGAGTTAACAATCCGGCATTTTTTAGAGTGTATAGTTTCAGATGAAGTTTACTATAGTAACTGTGGTCGTCAGCTCACAGACGCAGTGTGGAGACAGTGAGCTTCAGTCCGGACGGTCAGTGGCTGCTTTCAGGTGGATGGGACAACAGAGCCCTGATCTGGAGCATTCAGGTGAGACACAAACAGTGTGTCAAGGTGTACAATCTGTATCTTTAATATAATTAACATTGTGTATGCCTTGAAAATATATATATATATATTTGTAAATTGTATTAAAACATTTAAAAATGGGAAAATAAAATAAATAGAATAAATTATTAAATAATAAAATAAATGATTAAATTATAAAATAAATAGAATAAGTTATTAAATGATAAAATAAATGATTAAATTATAAAATAAATAGAATAAATTATAAAATTATTAAATAAATTATAAAATTATAAAATAAGTTATAAAATTATAAAATAAATGATTAAATGATAAAATAAATGATTAAATTATAAAATAAATAGAATAAATGATTAAATGATAAAATAAATGATTAAATTATAAAATAAATAGAATAAATGATTAAATTATAAAATAAATGATTAAATTATAAAATAATATAATAAATTATAAAATTATAAAATAAATTATAAAATTATAAAATAAATGATTAAATTATAAAATAAATGATTAAATTATAAGATGAATATAATAAATGATTAAATGATCAAATAAATATAATAAATGATTAAATTATAATTTTATTATTTATTATATTATAAAATAGATTATTAAAATATAAAATAAATAGAATAAATATTAAATTATTATATTACAAAATAAATGATTAAATTATAAAATAAATTGAATAAATTATTAAATTATAAAATAAATGATTAAATTATAAAATAAATTAGTAAATTATAAAATAAATAGAACAAGCATTTAGACAAATAATAAATAAACAATAGGATAAAAAGAGTTTTGAGACAGTTATGAGTACATTTCCTTTCTAAACCCCAAACATGGACTAAAGGCATGAACGTCAGCCTGTGTTTTCTGTAGTCACAGGTGTGTTTTTGGCGCACTAATGTTGATGTGTGTGTGTTGTTTTCAGAGCAGTGCGCTGCTGGAGGAGCTGAAGGGTCATAATGCAGCTGTTCAGAGCAGTGTTTTCTCATCCGACTCACAGTCTGTGGTATATGAGATGAGATATCTCTGAGCTGAGTCTGTGTTTGTTCGGAGTCGTCATTTCTCCTCTTTCTCTGGCTTCTCCACAGGCCACGGGCTCCTGGGATCGAGCCGTGAGAGTCTGGAAACTGCGAGATCATCAAACTGAGGCCGTGGTGTTACTGGGGCATCTGGGAAATGTGGCCTGTCTCTGTTTTTCTGTCACTGGGATGCTGGTCAGTTTGCCAAAGCAGATTTTGTTTGATATTTGAATCGGGATAAACAGGATATGCTTCTTTAATCATGCTTAAAGGGATAGTTCACCTAAAAATGTCAAAAATCACCCAAATCCCTGTCATTATTTGCTCACAATCCATTCATTCATTTTGAGTTTCTGTCGAACTCAAAGGAAGACATGCTGAAGAATGCTGGGGAAAACAGCCATTGACTTCCATAGTGTTTTTTGATCCTACCTCCTATTATGAGATAGTGTGAAATAAAGTTCAATTTGGGACATGTAAATCAGATGTAAACTTCATTCATTCATTAATCTTCCTTCGGCTTAGTCCCCGATTGACCAGGGGTCACCACAGCAGAACGAACCATCTCAGACGTAAACTTCATTCATTTTCTTTTCGGCTTAGTCCCTTTATTAATCTGGGGTCGCCACAGCGGAATGAACCGCTAACTTATCCAGCATATGTTTTATGCAGTGGATGCCCCTTCAGCTGCAACCCATCACTGGGAAACATCCATACACACTTATTCATACACATACACTACGGACAATTTTTAGCATAGTGGTGCTCTAACCACTATGCCACCGTGTCACCAAAAAAACTAATTACAAGATGTAAATTCAATTGTGAGATAATATTATTAGTGTTACTTTTGTCCTCTGATGAACAGGAAGTTCAACTTTACTGATTTTTACCAGTAGTGTCTGTGTGTGTGTGTGTGTTTTAGGCCTCTGGTTCATGGGACGGCACTGTGCGTGTTTGGCTGCCGGAGCGCCACACATGCCTGTTTGTGTTGGGAGGCTGTGAGCGTGTTTGGGTCAGAAGTTTGGCCTTCTCCACTGATGGACAAGTTTTAGCATCTACTGCTGAAGGCGACATGGTAAAACACACACACATGTTGGGTTACGTCTTCCCATAGATGTCATGATTTTGATACAATACACTGTATGGTCTATCCTCTTCCTCCAAGCATTGTTACACATTCTGTGTGATTTATGAGCTGTTTTCCTCATGGGGACCAAAAATGTACCCAAATAGTCCAAATTTAGTGGTGTTGCTATACTCGGTCAGTGTTGGGAAAAGTTACTTCTGAAAGTAATGCATTACAATATTGAGTTACTCTCCATAAATGTAACTAGTTGTGTTACTTAGTTACTTTTTATGGTAAGTAATGCTTTATGTTACTTTTGAGTTACTTTTCCTTACCTTTGCTGAGGATTGATCTTTTTTAGTTTTTCTTCCTCTTCTTTTTAAATAAGAGCTCTGCAATTACCAATGTACTGTATAACCCACATCTTCATTTACCTTTAAAAAGATAATAATAATATAATAATAATAATTTACTCCAGAGCTATACCTGCCGTATATACAGATCAATGAAAGTTACATAAAATCACTGTCCAATGAGATCTTCTTTTCCTTTGCTTGGATGCGTTCAAAATAATGAGCGCATTCTCTCATTGATCATGTTATTCAAAGTGACTATCGTGAATTTTGATTCAGCAATTAATTTTTTAAGGGGCGACACGGTGGCATAGTGGGTAGCGCTGCCGCCTCACAGCAAGAAGGTCGCTGGTTCGAGCCCCGGCTGGGCCAGTTGGCATTTCTGTGTGGAGTTGCATGTTCTCCCCGTGTTGGCGTGGGTTTCCTCCGGGTGCTCCAGTTTCCCCCAAAGACATGCGCTATAGGTGAATTAGGTAGGCTAAATTGTCCATAGTGTATGAGTGTGAATGGGTGTGTGTGGATATTTCCCAGTGATGGGTTGCAGCTGGAAGGGCATCCGCTGTGTAAAACATATGCTGGATAAGTAAAGGGACTAAGCCGAAAAGAAAATGAATGAATGAATGAATGAATGAATGAAATTGCCTGTAGTGTATGTCCTGGTCCTCCAGATTGGAGGTTAAGCGTTGGGCTAAGTAAGTAAGTAAAGTAAGTAATGTAAGTAAAGTAAGTAGGTAAAGTAAGTAAATAAGTGTAAAGTAAGTAAAGTTAGTAAAGTATGTAACTAAGTAAAGTACCTAAGTAAAGTAAGTAAAGTAAGAAAAGTACCTAAGTAAGTAAAGTGAGTAAAGTAAGTAAAGTAAGTAAAGTTAGTAAAGTAAGTAAAGTACCTAAGTAAAGTGAGTAAAGTAAGTAAAGTTAGTAAGTAAAGTAAAGTTAGTAATTTAAAATAAGTAAAGTTAGTAAATTAAGTAAAAGAAGTATGTAAAGTTAAAGTAAAATAAGTAAAGTTAAAATAAAATATGTAAGGTAAGTAAAGTAAAATAAGTAAGTAAAGTTAAAGTAAAATAAGTAAAGTAAATTTTTTAATTTTTTTAAAGCTAATTAATTAAAAATAAAAAGGAACTTGCATTCATTTTTTTTTAAAGTAACTCAAATATTATTACTTTTTTTTTTTCAAAGAAATGCTATACTTTACTTGTTACCTAGAAAAGTATGCTAATATTTTTACGTAACTCACGTTACTTGTAATGCGTTACCCCCAGCACTGCTTGTGGTATATTCGGTCCACATAAAATGATGAATACATGGTCTACAAACACACTTCATATAGGCTAAATGTATTTTATACTGTAAAGACCGCTTATTATATGGCCCGAACTCACCTCTAAACCCTCACAGGAAACCTGTAGCAAAATCTGAATGTCAAAAGACCCTGTTCAGTATGATTTTTAAGCATTTTTGTTTACAGGGACACAAGGTGTTTCCCTGTAAACCACCTTAATAGTCATGATACATTTCATGTCCCTGTAAACCTGTACATACACACATAACCATCTGTAACTCAAAGTGTGATTCGGATATGTCTGTTTATCAGGTGAGGATCTGGGATATGAGCACTGGAGAGTGTCTGAAAAAGCTACAGGTAGGAATACACGATATTATTGGAACTTTCACATAATCGGATAAATACTTGACATGTAAACATCAGCCCAATATGGGAAATTATGCTGAAGTGCGTAGCACATTCGCCTCACAGCAAGAAGGTTGCTGGTTTGAGCCCCGGCTGGGTCAGTTGGCATTTCTGTGTGGAGTTTGCATGTTCTTCCCGTGTTGGCGTGGGTTTCCTCCACAGTCCAAAGACATGCACTATAGGTGGATTGGCTAATTAGTCCTTTAGTGCATGTCCTGTTCCTCCAGATTAGACTGGGGGTTGAGCGTTGGCCTAACGACTCGCCTCATAAAAACTAGAAAGACCAATATTGTCCAGCTAAATATCAACTTCAATATAAATGGCTCCGGGAGTAATAGTTGATTATGGACCAGCAATAACTTGTAAGAATCCTTGCCTGCCAGGTTCAGTTTAGGAATAAGCATTAATGAAATAATTTGTTTTATTTTATGGTCTGATGGAGAATAAAAATCCTTAACCAGACACTTGTAAATTAACTTTTCAAAAAAGCACATTAAATTAATAATTCTGTATCAGGATCAGCAATTTTTAGTTTAAACGTATTAGCAAAAATACAGCATTGAGCACCTTTGACTGGTCACAGGTTTACCGTTATGACATCATAGAGCTTCATGATGACGATAATGATTTGTGTGTGTGTGTGTTTTAGGGTCATAAAGACTCAGCATATGGCTGTGTTTTCACTCCCAATGGAGAGCTTCTGACCAGCGGCTCTGAGCAACTCAATGAGGAAGACGAAGAAAACACAGAAAACACAACCGAGAGATGAGAGAGAGGATCATTCTCAACCATAAACGGCCTATATGCACAAGTGTTTTTCAGTCACAGATAAACTCCTGGTGAAAAGTTTGTGACTATTTTCATAAGGTTCCTTTTAAAGCATTGATAATGTGAAATTACTTAAATATGGCCAGTTAAATAGACTTAAAGCATTCAATTCGCTGTTCAGGGGTAAAGGGAAATGAAACACCGTTTAAATCTAAAGCGCCGTCAGGAGCAGCAGGCTAGCGCTGAAACTCCTATTGAAAATACTGGGGTAAAATAAAATTCCATATTTTAAAGACATGGTGCAAAACAGTGGAATTTAATGCAGTGCTTCTTATCTGCTCTGAGGCCCGTATATCACTCAAGCAGTGAACAGCACTGACTTTCAAAGAAATCAGATCTTAAACTCTGATTTGGTAATGGCATGACAGTTCACCAGAAGAGCTTGGGCTGGCTGACACAGATCAGTATCACTGCATTTACACATTTGTAAACTTCCTCTAGATGAGACTAGCCCATCATTTATCTGTTCCTGCTTATAAAACACACACAGACTCAGGACACATCGTAACTCCAGGGTGCGTGGGGATTTTATTTTTCAGTGAAAAACAAAAAGTACAGCTACTTAAGCCTTTACGGCAAACTTGCGAATGGAGTAGAGACGAGATTTCCTCTGCATCTTCTTGGTCATCAGGTTCTCCTCGTGTTTTGTGAGCTGACGACGGATGGCGCGGGTCTTCTTGGGTCTCAGGTCCAAAGGCTTGTACTTCTTACCCTGAAAAATTAAGAGTGCAGGTTAATTCAAATTCTACAGCTTATAGAAGATGAAACCAGACGCAAATACCAATTTTTCTGGATTCATTTTACTCGAGAAACACAGAACGTGCTTCAAACTTGAAATTTATGGTGGGTTTTTTAATGTGCTTAAACATTCCCAGACACAACCCACATCACAATTTGTGAAACCTTCAAATTTTGATGCACAAAAAGTGGGATAACTCCATTACTTTTAAAATGTTCCATCTGCATTTTATAAATTTTTGCAACTAAAAAAATAAATAAATAAATTTAGAAAAAGCACTCAGGGGTAGCTTAATGTGTCGGTGCTCTTTGGATAAGGGATTCATCAGAATAAACAGCAAAGGTAAGTACAAGGCACTCGAAAAATGCAGAAAAATACATTGGCTATTGTGCTTTTTGGCTATTATTGACATGGTTATTCCTTAAAACTGCGCCGAATAGTTTAAAATTTTTCCACATTTTGAGTGCCTTGGACTTACCTTTGCTGGGTTTTTTAATGCTAAAGTAATTTAGCTGACCAATATAATTCTTGCATATTTAATACCCTTTTGAAAATTCATGTAAATGTTGTGGATTTCCTTTTCGCTACAGGTTAAGATTACGTAAAATTAAAAAAATGTTAGTGTAAAGTTGTAATATTTAAAAATACAAATAGTCCACATTTAATTGAGAAACATTTTCTATTCAGAGAATGTGTAAAATAATGGTAATGGAATATAAGGCGATTTTATTTTTAAAATATGAAGACGTTCACTTTATGTTGCATGAGAGAATTTGTAAAATTATTTATTAATAAACCTTTTTCTATGACAATTACTTGAGAAACCCAGAAATATGAACATTATAATTTAGAGAAGTTCCAAATATTGGTTGAAACGAGGCTGGTATAATAAAAACTAAAATCACTGTTGCAGCTAAATAAAGTTACTAAAACATGTAAAACAGTATTAACACCCCTTTTCAAGGCAACTGTGCTCTCCACTAAATTTTAGAAACAAATCCCAGCTGAATCCAATTCGATGACGGGATATAAATAATCTGTCGGCTCCTCACAGCGGATAAAAATGTCTTTAAAGACTCCCCTGTGAGAAGTCGTGTTTCTTTAGCAAGAGATTTTCACACCGTCTCCACACGAGCAGGAGGAGTGCTGGGTGATCATCTTGCTGGAGATACACTGATCTGCTGTGGAGTCACAGCTTTACAAATCAGTACAGAACTCACATTGATTAAAGCAACGTTCATCACACATTCTCACTTGGTAGGAAAAGGTCAAATAAAAGCAAATTTATTGAGAACAAGCATATCTTCAAACTCTCCTGAAACATAATGGTGTTCAAGATTATATTTGGATTGTCAATATGAAAGGGTTTTCACCAGATTTCATAAATAAACAAATAGACACCTCCAGCAACAAGAATTACTATACATGTGCGGATAATTGTGTCATCAGCATTAAACTGACCTTGTAAAACTTCCTCAAGTTCTCCTTCTGTGTCTGGTTGATGACTGTGAGGACTCTGGCGATGGACTTGCGGACAACGCGGCTGAAACCAGAACAGAAATGTTAGATTTGCATATTCAAGTGCTTCAATGAATGCATCAATTAATAAAAGGCTGTGTGATACTGTTCATTTTCTTGTTATAATGAAAGTATTTTGCAGGTGAGCATTAGCTGGTTTAGGCCAGTCATGATTAAATACAACACTAAATTAAGGGTCGCTAATGAATGATTCTTTTAAACCACTCAAATAACTCATTGAGAATAAGCTAATAACTTAAACTTAGAAAGTGGATTTCAAACATTTAGATTTACTCAAATTATTAATATTATTATTATTAACTAAAGAAAACCATTTTCCACCAAAAAAAAAAAAAAAATACTGCATAAAATATAAAAATATAAATATAAATATAAAAGTCTAATATACTGCATAAAATAGAACAAGGTACTAATTTTTATAGTAAGTTTATATTAAAACTACGTGTGCAATTGTGCATTAGTGAAATGTCATCTTAAACTAAGAAATAGCTATTTTATTTTACTTTTATTTTTTGCAAAGTGAGCAACAAAAGTAAATTCTTGATTTGCATATTGACCAAAAAACTAAAAAAAATTAAATTATCACAAATGATAAATGGTTTTAAGAACCATAAGTCTCACAAATACACATGCACCACTATCACACTAAATTTACAGTACAGCCCATACACTACTGCTAATCCTATCTAGAACATTCAGGGCACAGACTGGTGTACAATAATGCATCTCTCTGGAAAACTAGTATAACCAAAACAATCACTGCTGCAGTTAAATAGTTACATTTAAGTTACTAAGCACTACATGTAAAACAGTTTTAACATCCTTTTTCTAGACAACTGAGGTCTCCACTAAATTTCAGAACTGAACTTCAGCTGAAGCCAATCAGATGGCGGGATATAAATGATCTGTCGGCTCCTCACAGCGGATGAAAATGTCTTTAAAGACTCCACTGTGAGAAGTCATGTTTTTTTAGCAAGAGATTTTCACACTGTCTTCACACGAGCAGGAGGAGTGCTGGGTGATCATCTTGCTGGAGACGCAGAAGGAATGGTGGTAATGAGCATCATAAAAAAAGTAAAATAAATAAATTACAATTGTGGCGTGATGCAACATGTCTGGTGTGCATCATCATTGAGGTCCGGCTCACACTGAGAATTTTCAGCCATAATTTGAGAAACTTTGGAAATCCTAAAAGATTGCCGATTGTCATTCGGTCTGATTAGGGCCTGTCCACAGGAACACATTTTCATCTAAAATTCGTGTTTTTCTCAGTTTTAGCCTTTGGTCCACACTGAGATGGTGTTGGGCAACAAATAATTTTATAAACACTCTCCAAAGTAGACCAATGGGAAAATGCCATTATCAAGTCACCATGTGGACTGTGAAAATTATGCTTTTAGTCATTTAACCCATTCAGATATGGTGGCGGACATGGTACAGAAGTTGTTTTGGATTCTCTGTTCTGACAGCATTGTAAAATGATTCATGTCAGTTTGTACAGGTCTAGATTGCTTTTATTTAAATGGCATTGCTTATTCAGAGCTTTTGTCTCCCAGACTATGTTTTTGCTCACTTTTGCAACTTCATGCTGTGTGAAGGCCCATTCACACAAAGCATCCGCTGGGAAAAATCATTCTAAATGTGATCTTTGTAATATTGTTCCTCTGTATCTTTATCATTGTAGCTGTGGCGTGAGCTATGCTATTCTTTTAACACTAAATTAATTTTAAGAACTGTATCTTTATCATGCTTGCTGTAAACAGGCCTTTACAACATCCCCACCTCGCCATCAGTCCGTTTAAAAGGTCGTTTTTCCAAGACATTTTGCTGTGATGCTTCAAAGAGCCAGAAATTAAACACTACACGAAAGAGATGCAGGTCAAAGCATCTTACATCTTAACACATGCATAGTAGAGACGAAAGTGGTTTCAGCCTTTTCAAAAAACATTTGGAAAATTATAGCAATGAAAACATTTCCAAATTAATCAGAATTAGTGATATCCTAGTTGTAGATAACTGAGATCTTAGTGTGACTATAAGATCACACAGCACGAGCTTCAGCCTCACTCCATCCCATCATCACTCACATCTTTGAGAGTTTGGAAGCAGCTCCACCGGTAACCTTGGCAACGCGAAGCTGGGAAAGTTCCACCTTCAGATCATCCAGCTGTTTCAGCAGCTCCTCCTTTTTCTTTCCGCGAAGGTCTCTGGCCTTGATCTTTGCCTAACACACAAATTATTCATTAACATTGATGCACAAACTAAACATTTCAGTACTAACATACTCAGGTTTTATTTGTACAAGTATCAAAAAGGACAAGTTTAGTTAGTTGTAGGTATCAGTGTCAAGTTACTTCAAAAAAATTACCTAACTTTTATTTAAGTTACTTTTAATTACCGTGTCTGAAAATGTAACTCAGTTACTCAAGTACCTAAATTACTTGACAGTGCACTACATATAAATCTCAATGCCGCACAGCTAGAAATTAAACTCGGTGACTTAAATCAGCGTCAAATAGGACATTTTAGCTTTATTAAAATAAATATAATAATAGCTTTATTAATAATAATAAAAACATGCACCAAAACAAAACATTTAAATCCAATTACACAATATTTCATACATAACATATTGATAATTTTCTGACATTTTCTCACGCATGTTCAATCTACTTCATGGATCAATAACTGCTTCTCTTAATAGATTTATCCAGAACTGTTTATTTTATGTACAGTATTTAAACAAGCACATTGCAATTAACTAATTAAGTTACCTGGAAATTAAAAGTAGTCCCTAACGTGTATTTTTCTGGCTGAAAGTAATCTAATTACAGTAACTAGTTACACCAAACACTGGTGTGTGTGTGTGTGTGTGTACGTACATAGCTAAATAAGAGACACATAAATAAAACACAAAAAAAAATACCTTAACTTATGCTTTTGATACTTGACCAATGAATACACAATGACTTTATAAACATCACTGATGTCGATGATTTGGAGACGCATGTCAGCTCAGGGCGATCAAACAAACGTGTTTTTATAAGTTGTCATTTACGTCCAACTGCTTTTAACTGCTGAAAGCCACAATATGTATAACCAATTCGACGATTACACGTTTACGCATTTAGAAACGCAATTTAAAGCTGCTATAAATCATATGCTAGGCTAAAAGGCTAACTTCCCATCAACCGTCGTACTTCAGCTTCAAGCAGCCAACCAAATGCATAGCTTAATCACTCAAATAACAATTTATTTTAAAATCATCGATTAAAATATTGGACTCTAAGTCAAGCGTTCAACTCAAGGTTTCTATAAAACCTGCTCTGGTTGTGATTCAACACGTATTTCCGACAAGATTGGTTTAGATTGTTCGGTTTCAGCAAAACCCTCACCATTTTTCTCGATGGCTGCCACAAGAAAGGAAGTTGCAACGGTCACGTGGGAAAATCTGCCGGGTTACGGAGGAAACTAAACGAGTGCAGGAGGGATGATGGAAGGTTCCATTCTCCCCTTAAATGGGGCGCTTAATGACAATAATTGATTTCAAGATTTAATTTCAATCCATAAAACATATAAAACTGCTTTAAAGCTCTTTAAACTTTTGTCAACTTATATAGATTTGACTCCCCTAAATGTATTTTCATTTGTATTAGTATGATTAAACGTTTTATTTATGGTATTATTCATTCATTCATTCATTTTCATTTCGGCTTAGTCCCTTTATTAATCTGTGGTCGCCACAGCGGAATGAACCACCAACTTATCCAGCATATGTTTTACGCAGCGGATGCCCTTCCAGCTGCAACCCATCACTGGGAAACATCCATACACACCTATTCACACTCATACACTATGGACAATTTTAGTCTACCCAATTCACCTATACTGCATGTCTTGGACTTGTGGGGGAAACCGGAGCACCCGGAGGAAACCCACGCCAACTTAGGCAGAACATGCAAACTCCACACAGAAACGCCAACTGACCCAGCCGAGGCTCGAACCAGCGACCTTCTTGCTGTGAGGCGAACGTGCTACCCACTGCGCCACTGTGAGGCCCTATGGTATTATTATTATTATTATTATTATTATTATTATTTTGTACTATTTTGTTTATTATATGCTGCTTGGATATAATGATATATATGTTTAACAATGGAAGTTGGAAATGCCTGTTCGTTATTTGAAAGTTTAGTAAAAAAGAGGGCCAAAAATAATTTACGCAGTTATTATAGCTCTAAAATCCCACATAGCAAAATTTCTCTGGCCCAGATCTGACCCACACAATCAGCTTTTGCTTGGCCCACATTGGACCAAGTCTGGCTTCCATACAAGGGCCAAACATGAACCATATCCACCAAATAATACATTTGATCTGGCCCAAGTCTTATGTGCCAGCTTAAAGGGGGTGCCACCTCTGTCAAACCTGGGTCCTAATTGGGCCACATGCTGCCAGTGCCAGACGAACGCCTGCTGTGCCAGTTTTCTGCCAAATCTGGGCCAGAATTCTTTGCTACCTGGGAATCCCACATAGCAAAAAAATTTCTGGCCCACACAATCAGCTTTTGCTTGGCCCACATTGGACCAAGTCTGGCTTCCATGCAAGGGCCAAACATGGACCATATCCACCAAATACTACATTTAATCTGGCCCAAGTCATATGTGCCAGCTTAAAGGCAGTGCCACCTCTGTCAAACCTGGGTCATAATTGGCCCACATGCTGCCAGTGCCGGACGAACGCCTGCTGTGCCAGTCTTATGCCAAATCTGGGCATCAAATTTTTCTGGCCCAGATCTGGCCCACACAATCAGCTTTTGCTGGCCTACATGCTGCAGTGAAATACGGTACATGACTGGACCAAGTCTGGCCTCCATATAAGGGCCAAACATGGACCATATCTGGGCCAAGTCTCAGCCAAGTTAATAACTGGGCCAGATATGTTGGTGTGTCGCGACTGCAATGAATTTGATAAACCCATGAAGCATTTTGTTTTATGGCCACGCTTCTTCTCAAAGCGACCCGATTGGTAGAATTTTATCTTTACTCAAAAATAATTGAATGCATTTTAAAAGTGGGTCAAGATAGGCCAAACGTACGTGGCCCACATATACATTTTTAACATCTGGGCCAAATACTACATTCCAAGTCTTATGTGCCGTCTTAATGACACAATATGCTACCCATCTTTCCCAATATGCTATGATTTTGCTACCAGTGTAAATTTTAATGTGAAGTAGTGTGCTATGCATGAGAGGTACAGTAGGTGACGGTAATACTCCCAAGGAGTGAACGGCCACTAAACGAAAAAGAAGAAGAAGAAGAAGAAGAAGGGTCGACAAAAGGGTTCATCTACGCGTCCACATTGGTCGAGGGATTTGACAGACAGCTTGTCGCTCCTCCCATAATTTCCGCGAGACTTCATTGACCATCATGGCGCTCTCTAAAACTGTCTACAATCTCCTCTTCAGAAGATCGTCCACTTTCGCCGTGACTGTAGTCGTGGGCGCTGTTTTCTTCGAGAGGTTGTTTGATCAGGGTGGAAATGCTTTATTTGAAGGCATAAATCGGGGGGTAAGTTATGTTTCGATTCAATTCAGCCAGTTTCTTCATGACCCACCGCTAGCCTGACCTTGATTAGCCTGCTGGCTAACTACAACTACACATTGAGAGGATTAACTCAAATGTTAAAGTTAAGCCTGAAATTCATGTCAGAGTGTTACATTTCATAATGATATCTTTGATTAAGTCAATGTGAAGATATGGAGTATATATAAACAGCTGTGAAATCAAATTGGAGACTAATGTTGCTTGACAATTGTCAGTTTGTCAGGGTTTACAGTGTTTTACAGTGCTTTATACTGTAAAATACTACTGATGACCTTTTCAGATTTGTAATAAAAATGTTTTAGAGCATTTATGTTGCATAAAATGATAAAAATGTCACCTTTATATTATGTTCCAATACTAATATTCAACTTTAGAAGAGTTCAGAAACCCATCTTTACTTTTTGTGACGTTTTTTCATAATTAGCAGGATAAATGTAAAATGTGCTTTCCAAAAATACATTAATTTAGAAGAGTCTTTTAAAATGTGCTACAAAAGCAGATCTTAAATAACAATAACTACTAAATCAGGGATGTCCAAACTGTTTCGTATGAAGGGCCAAAAACCAAATATCATTGAGAGCCGTGGGCCGAAGGTAAGTATACCAAACTATAAGTTGTGATGGGTAATTTCATAATTTATTTCATAATATTTTCAAATAAATAGAAAAAATTACTTTAAATTGTATTAATTAATACAGTATCATTTTTAAGACAATTACTTATTGCAATAAAAACATAAACAATCACGTTTATAACACAGTGGAGTTCAACGCTGAATACACTAGTCAAGCAGAATCTGCCTTTGACTTGATTTGCTCACCAAATTCTCGGTTGACAATATGTACGTTTAAACTAAATCTAATTAATTTACACCATTTAATTGAAATATTTAATTTCAGTTAGCTTTTAACAATAAAACAAACAAAGGATTACATTAAATTTGAATTGACACTGGAAACCATTCCCATCATTCTCCCTTTCATTTCAGATGGGATGGCGGGCCAAATGAAAGATTACCATGAGCCATCTTTGGCACGCGGGCCCTAGTTTGGGCATCTCTGAACTAGATGAACTAATTCACTTCAAATAAGTAACTGAATAAAAGTTTGAAGAGGAAAAGAATAGTGATAATAATAACACGGCATGGAATAAATTAAATTTTTAATCAAAACAAATGAAAATATTTGTTTTTCTGACCAATTTGAGTTCCCTAGGAAAACAAATCTTCTAAATTACAGTATTTGTGAATGAAAATTGTAAGAAAAGTTATCAGACATTCATAAAATAAAAACAAATATTAACATTTTACTCAAACTCTTGCCTAATAAATAAAGAGCAACGTTACAAGTTTCATGTGGTGTCTTTAATTTTTATATATCTCTATCTGAATGTGATTTTTTTATTTTTTATTTATTTGCTTTATTATTATTATTATTTTGACATTTTTGTTTTACTTTTTGCAGAAACTCTGGAAACACATCAAACACAATTATGAGCAGAAGGAGGAATAATAACAGTGGATTTGATGCAGCCGGTGGAGCCTTCGGTCATTTATTCTGCCATCATCTAGGCTCTCATGTGGTCTGGACAGAAGATCCGCTGGTGTTTTCTGTGTCCTTCGACTGGCATTTTCCATCGTCCAGCCAGATTGAAGATCTGCGGACACAAACAGAGACTGATCACTGAATTATTATTGTGTGCTTTGTCACATTCTTCTTCAATTGTAAATGTGCTGATAATTTAGTTCTGTATGAATAAACTCAACAACCCTGAAACTGCTGAGAACTTCTGGTTCTTTTGCATTTCAGTTGATGTGTTGTTAGTTGTGATGTTTTGGCTTTATAAGAATTCAGAGAGAAATTTAGCATTGGTGAAATGTCGTATAATTTAGATCTCAAAATTGTTTACCCAAAAGGTTAGTTCTACACATGAAAATTGAAATCCAAAACTAGGAATAGTGGCAAATTAATTGGCTGTGGTTTATTTTAGTGTGATCTATGCATATACTTTATTTTTAAGCTGTAAGAACTCTTCAGTTAACAGTAATGAATGTTGAAGACAAAGTAACAATAGTAATAAAAAAAAGAAAAGCGTTTAATATTTTATTAAAAATAGCAAATGCAGTTTTATTTATATAT
>CAIGQW010000399.1:1473050-1485850 GCA_903798125.1 Danio choprae | reverse complement strand
AGGTATAAAACTAGGTTATGATTGCTACTAAAATTTTTATTTTCATTCATTCATTAATTTTTATCTGCTTTTTCGGGGCCGGTTCATGGGGGCAGTAGCCTCAAGAGAGAACCCCAGACTTCCCTCTCCCCAGACACTTCCTCCAGTTTCTCCGGGGAGATTCTGAGGCGTTCCCAGGCCAGCCAAGCGACATAGTCCCTCCAGTGTGTCCTCCCAGTAGGACATGCCTGGAACACCTCCCTAGATAGGTATCCAGGAGCCATCCGAAACAGATGCCCGAGCCACCTCAGCTGACTTTTGTCAATGTGGAGGAGCAGTGGCTTTACTCTGAGCTCCTCCCGGGTGACAGAGCTCCTCACCCTATCTATAAGGAACCCTGCAAAGGAAACTCATTTCGACCGTTTGTATCCGATATCTTGTCCTTTCGGTCATGACCCAAAGCTCATGACCATAGGTGAGAGTAGGAATGTAGATTGACCAGTAAATCGAGAGCTTTGCCTTTCGGCTCAGCTCCTTCTTTACCACAACGGTGGTATTACCGCATTACTGCTCCCGCTACACCGATCCACCTGTCAAACTCACGCTCCATCCTTCCCTCACTCATGAACAAAATCCCAAGATACGTAAACTCCTTCACCTGGGGTAAGGACTTTCCTCCAACCTGGAGATGGCAAACCACTTTTTTCCGGTGGAGCACTTGGAGAACTTTTATTTTACTATTTAAAAACATCTAAGCTGAATGGCAACATATAAGTTCCATTTAAAATAGAAGTAAAATAATTAGGCTACTATTAGAAACGGGCCTCACAGTGGTGCAGTGGGTAGCACGTTCGCCTCACAGCAAGAAGGTCGCTGATCGCTGGTTCGAGCCTCGGCTGGGTCAGTTGGCCTTTTTGTATGGAGTTTACATGTTCTCCCTGTGTTGGCGTGGGTTTCCTCCGGGTGCTCCGGTTTCCCCCACAAGTCCAAAGACATGTGGTATAGGTAAATTGGGTAAGCTAAATTGTCCATAGTGCATGAGTGTGAATGGGTGTGTATGGATGTTTCCCAGAGATGGGTTGCAGCTGGAAGGGCATCCGCTGCGTAAAACATATGCTGGATAAGTTGGCGGTTCATTCCGCTGTGGCGACCCCAGATTAATAAAGGGACTAAGCCGAAAAGAAAATGAATGAATGAATATTAGAAATGGGCTATAACATAATCTTATATTATATGTTATATATAATATCTTATATTAGTAGCCTAATTATTTTTTATTTACTTCTACTTCTATTTTTCTATTGTTTAACAACATTACACTGTAAAAAGTGAAAACTTCAACTAATTACTTCCACTTGTTACACATAAAAGTATTAATCTCTTACAGTTTTCACTTATATTAATTAAATAAGTTGGTTAAACTTAATTCTTTTAGGTGTAACAAGTGGAAGTACTTTGTTTATTCATTCATTCATTTTCTTTTGGCTTAGTCTCTGATTTATCAGAGTTCACCACAGAGGAATGAACCGACAACTATTCCGGCATATGTTTTATAAAGCGGATGCCCTTCCAGCTGCAACCAAGTACTGGGAAACACCCATACACCCTCACATTCACACACACACACACATTCATACACTACGAAAAATTTAGTTAATCCAATCCACCTATAGCGCATGTCTTTGTACCGTAGGGGAAACCGGAGCACCCGGAGGAAACCCACGCCAACGCGGGGAAAATATCCAAACTCCACACAGAAATGCCAACTGCTCAAAACAGCGACCTTCTTGCTGTGAGGCGACAGTGCTAGCCACTGAGCCACCGTGCCACCCTATAATTTGTTTAATTTGATCCAATGTTTATTTCTTTCAGTGTAAAAATGTAAAAGAACCACAAAAAAGTAAATTACATGAAATAAAGTACATGCAGATAGACCTGTAAGAGAAGTAATCTAATAATAATAACAATAAAGTAAATCTAATTAATAAGCAGTTTTAAAAATGTGTACTTTTACTTTCCCTTGAGTACAGTTTTAGTAAAGTATCGGTACTTTTACTACTTTCCTTCAACCTGCAGTCGCTACTTTATTTTTTCCTCTCTATGGGGATTAGAGGGCCTCATAGTGGCGCAGTGGGTAGCACGTTCACCTCACAGCAAGAAGGTCGCCGGTTCGAGCCTCGGCTGGGTCAGTTGGCGTTTCTGTGTGGAGTTAATAAAGGGATTAAGCCGAAATAAAAATGAATGAATGAATGGGGATTAGAAAAATCAGCCTTATGATTTCTGTCCAATCAAATCGCACATAGTAGGTAAATCGCATCATAATGAACTACCTCAGGACATGGGCACTTTATAATTGCAGCAAACTGTTTGAAAGCGTTAAAAGTGTCCAAGAATCTTTTCACGCATTGACCCAGAGACTGTTTAGATGCATGTCAGCGATGAGAAGATGACGGATGTATAATGACCGAAATGGCCTTAAACACCCAGCAGGTACAAAACCTCAACATGACGTCAGATTGGCGTTGTACCCCGACGTCATGGGGACGTTGCATTTTGTTTGGAAATGAAAATTAGGTTGACATCAGAACCCAATGTCAGGCCGATATCAATGTCCAACAATCAACCTAAAATCAACCAATTATCAACGTCTAAGGATGTTACAGCTTTGTGTGGACGTGACGTCCATCAGATGTTGGATTTTGTTGCCATACCTGACAAATAAATGTCAGTATTTGATGTCAATATAACGTTGGTTTAAGATATTGGCTTGACGTTGGATTTTGGTCAGTTTCTAACACAACCTAAAATCAACCAAATATCAACGTCATTTGACGTCGTTATTGGACATCAAAACTACATTGTCCTTAGACGCTGACATTGAATTTTGGTCACCTGACATCACAACCTAAATCTAACCTAATATTAATAACGTCTTATGTTGTTGTGTGCCTGCTGGGCAATAACTAAATGCACTACAGAATGTTATGTTCACACATTCACAAATTACATGTAAATGCATCAGCTTTTTACAGCGTAATACTCACTCACTTCTCTTAAAAGGTCTACTTTTCACTTGTACTTTGAGTAATATTCACAACAGATACTTTTACTCTACTTGCACTACATATAGGCAAGTAATGGTACTTAAGTATGATTTTTCAGTACTCTGACCACCACTGCATACCAATTTCAAGTTTTTACAGTGTGGAAAATGTAGCACAAACAACATATACCCTTTTATTAAAATCCTTCCTTTAAATGAAAGATTTTCTGAAACAACACAATTCTTGAGATTTTTTGGGGACAACTTAAGTATTTATGTTCAATCCACTTAAATGCTAATAGTTAACATAATTGTTTCCTCCTGAATAATTTGCGTTTGGTACAAAATGAATGAATTGTGTGGAACCCAGCATTTTCTACAGTATTCAATTGTCCCAACACAAATAAACTAAGTTAACTTAATTGTTGTTATAAATGTAAGTGGATTGAACATGAAACAATTAAGCTGTCCCAAAAAAACTCAAGAATTGTGATGATTCAGCTCGTTTTACATAAGTAGTTTGAACAAGCAGCAAAAATAATTTGAGTGTAACTTAAGCATATCCAAATGAGTCATTTCTCTACGTCACCAACTGTGAGCCAATCACAACTCAGAGCGAAGCATCTCGTTTACATATTTTAAGCGCGCTTTAACAACCCCCACCCGAGCCGTTTCCTCCTCAATCATCCAGATTCCAGAATCATCCGTGGCTGCAGTTACTGCCGCTCCTCCTCACAAAACATGTCGTACTCTAAAGTTATATCCAGAGTAAAACCGGCTCATTTATTCGGTGTCAGGCTTCGGTCCACAGTCGCATCAACCCAGCACAAAGAGCTGAAGACGGAAGAAGCGCCTCTAGAGCAGTCCTGCGCCATCCTGGAGACCCCGTGCGACGTGGATCTGATCGGCGGGAAAAAGGCGCTCGTCGGCGGCCAGAGGATCTCCATAGACTTCGACAACACACGGGAAGCCTACAGGAGCAAACACACGCTGGAGCTGCTCAGGAGTCTGCTGGTCTTCAAACTCTGCACACTTGACTTCCTGGTCGACAAAAATAAAGAGGCAAGTTTTACTTTTTGTTTTTAAGTTTTTCCGAAGGTGGAAAAAGTTCAGAACTTGAGCTCGGTAACCTGTCATATCGTGTGTATAATACTAAATGAAAACCCGTATATGTAATGTCAACAATGTATAATACTCAATGTATGTGTATATTTAATTTTGTAACATAAAAATGTAACCTATACCAAAACTTATTACATGTAAAAAAATAAAATAAAGATCAGAACTTGAGCTCGGTCACCTGTATAGCTATGTCATATCATGTGTATAATACTATGAAAGCCGGTATATGTAATGTCAACAATGTATAATACTCAATGTATGTGTATATTTAATATTTAACATAAAAAATGGAACTTATACCAAAACATATTACATGTAAAAAAAAAAAGTTCATAACTTGAGCTCGGTAACCTGTATAGCTATGTCATGTCATGTGTATAACACTAAATGAAAACCCGTATATGTAATGTCAACAATGTATAATACTCAATGTATGTGTATATTTAATATTTAACATAAAAAAATTTACTTATACCAAAACTTATTACATGTAAAAAAAAAAAAAAAAGATCAGAACTTGGGCTCGGTAACTTGTATATATCATATCATCATATTTATAACGTCAATACTTAACCGGTAAGTTATTTGTAATGTCATCAATATATGTATATATGTAATATTTAACATATGAAAAAAAACATAATAATGTATAGCAAAACTGTAAAACATGTAAAAAAATGTTCAGAACTTGAGCTCGGTAACCTGTGTAGTTCCATATGTATAACCTTAATACTTAACCTATAACCTTAATACTTAACCGGTAACGTTATATGTGATATCATCAATATATGTATATATGTAATAGTTAACATATAAAAAAACCCATAATAATGTATAGCAAAAATGTAAAACATGTAAAAAAATGTTCAGAACTTGAGCTCGGTGACATTATATAGTATCATATTTGTTTATGTGATGTCATCCATATGTAATACTCATTGCATGTATAGATCTGATATTTAACATATGAAATAAAATACATAAAAATGTATAGCAAAACATTATACATGTAAAAAATAAGTTCAGAACTTGAGCTTAGTAACCTGTATATGTAACATCATATGTAACGTTAATACTTAATGAAAACCGGTATATGTAACGTCATTAATGTATAATACAAATAAACTATTCATACATCCTAAATATATACAAATTCTTCTATTTATATATGTGTTTATATATAGACCCTTTTGAAATGTATCATATATGTCTTGTTCATCATCTATTTACATATATAATGTACATTTTAATGGCTAGGATGTATAAATATATAGAATACATAACTAATTCTTATTTCTTTTGTTTTGAGAAATGCTTCCTTGGAAGTAAAAAATAAATAAATACATAAAGGAATAAATAAAACCAAAATAAATAAATAGAAATAAAACAATAAATTAAAAGAAATATAGTTTAAATATAATTAATTAAAAATTGTGAGTTTTAGTTTGAAAATTTAAGTTAATTCCAATTAATTGTTTAGTAAAGTACAATAAAAAATAATATTTATTTTATTATTTTTAATTTAAATTAAAAGCAGTTCGTCTGTATCATCATGGCTCTTATTTACATGACATTTCCATCTTTTTGCATCTACAGCTGATGGACCTCAGCAAGAAGATTCTTGGCCAGCGGCTCTTTGAGAAGCTAATGAAAATGACTTTCTACGGTCAGTTTGTGGCGGGCGAGGACCAGAACTGCATCAAACCTCTGATCAAGAAGAACCAGGCGTTTGGCGTGGGTTCGGTCTTAGACTACAGCGTGGAGGAGGATCTGACGCAAGAAGAGGCAGAGAAGAAGGAGATGGAGTAAGTAGAGCTTATTTTCCTTTCCTCAGTCCTGGCATTAAATAACATGGCGTGGCATTTCAGCCTGAGTATTATTGACTTGTTTGTGTCATTGAGCCCATGCCACTCTAAAATGGAGGATAGATATTTATTAAGGATATTATTGGCAACATGTAAAAAAAGTGTAATAATCCCAGATATGCCGTAAAGAGGTGAAAATACAAATGCGAAAGGTTCAAAATAGTAATTGAATTTGAGGTAATGGAAAGATTGACGTATATACGTATATAATAGATGAACAAATGTTTGAGACTGAATGGACTAAACGGCTGGCTCTCTCATCAACAACAAAATAATTGTTTATTCATTCATTCATTTTCATTTCGGCTTAGTCCCTTTATTAATCTGGGGTCGCCACAGCGGAATGAACCCCCAACTTATCCAGCATATGTTTTACGCAGCGGATGCCCTTCCAGCTGCAACCCATCTCTGGGAAACATCCATACACACCCATTCATACACATACACTACGGACAATTTAGTCTACCCAATTCACCTATACCGCATGTCTTTGGACTTGTGGGGGAAACCGGAGCACCCGGAGGAAACCCACGCCAACACAGGGAGAACATGCAAACTCCACACAGAAACGCCAACTGACCCAGCCGAGGCTCGAACCAGCGACCTTCTTGCTGTGAGGCGAACGTGCTATCCACTGCGCCACTGTGAGGCCATAATTGTTTATATATTTGAAAATTTTACATTGTTATGGAGGTTATGCGTCATTGATAGTTGGTGTGATGGAGAGATTATATGTTTTACAACCGTTTATTTTTGTTATTTATGTTGTATTTGATCATTTTTGGTGCTTTTCATTGTGGTTAATGTGATATATATAAAGTCAAACCCAAACTTATTCATACCCCTGGTAAATTCTCACTTAAAGTAACCACGACCCAAAACACAGAGCAAAAGTGGTGAAGTAATGGAAAGCAGACAAAAACATTAATGTTTTGTAGTGGCCCAGCCAGAGTCCTGACTTTAACCCAATTGAGAATTTGTGGAGGGAGCTAAAATTCAGGAATATGGCAAGAAGACCCTCCAACCTAAAAGAGTTAGAGTTCATCGCTAAAGATGAACGGGCAAAAATATTAGTGGAGACATACAAAAAGCTGGTCAGCACTTATAGGAAGCCTTTGATTGCTGAAATAGCCAATAAAGGCTTTTCTATTGATTATCGAGAAGGGTATGAATAATTTTAGACATGCCACTTTTTGTTCAAAGGTTAATAAAAGCTGAGAAACTTCCACAGTGATGCCTCTTATTATCTTTAAGGAGAAGCCTGTGTCATTTTTCGGTCAAAATTTTTTTTATGTATGTATGTGTATATATATATTTTGTTTGCTTTGCTTTGTTCCTTGTTCATTGGTTATATCTTTAACTTTATTTATAGAGCACATTCAAGTTCAAGTTGGCCAAAGTGCTGTACAAATGTATTTGTTTCCAAAGAAATCTATAAAGATCACGTATATAAAAAGAAAGAAAGCATGCCAGTCTTTTGGCTGCGCTAATGGAAACACTCTTTGAATACCTTTTTCCTCATTGGTCAGTTGCAGCCAAGGCCCACCGCCTGATTGGCTGAAAAAGGGAGGTGTTTACCCTCCTCCCCGGCTGAGTGCAGTCACGTGCGTTTGAGCCAGAAAACACAGACCTGCGTGTCCAACAACTCTAAACCAGTCACGAGAAGTTGACATCCGAAGGTGTGGCGCAAATAGAGAACCATATAAAGCCACATTAAATGAGGTTAATGCTTTGTGTAATGCAATACCTCATCTCTAATGTGTAAAGAGCTTTTAGGGCTGAGAAAAGGGCTGCATATCTGGATCTAGCTGGAAATGCTTGAATATTAATGTGTTTTTAAGATTTAAAAAGTGTTTAGATTTTCGATTAAATGTAATCGTTGCTTTCTTAGTCATTAATATTGTTTAATAAGTAATAATAATTAACAAAATAGGTAATAATAATTATCAAAAAATAATAATTGATAAAAAATAAATATCTTTGCATTTGCATAAAATGAAAACTCTGAAGTCTGCACATACAGTGCTCAGCGTATATGAGTACACCCCCCACAAATCTCTTATTTAAGTTAATATTTTTTATAGGATGCTTTACAATATTATATTTGTCATTTACATCAGTTTAGTCAGTACTGAAGCCAAATCTGGAGCTAATCGAACAAAATAACTTACAATAATAGTTTAAACATTAGTAGCCCAAATTTATATGTCAGGGAAAAATATTAAATAAAATGTTCAAAAATAGCAAAAATCAGGAGAAACTAAAATATAGACAATTTTGTTGAAATGTTGTAGCTTGTAGTTTTTTTTTGCAATATTTTGCATGAATTTAAATGTATTATCTTTCCATTTCTAAAGATGTTCTGTGACTAAAATATTATTTTAATAAATATATCTGTATAATAAATCTGTTTTGTTCAAATGCAGCAATGTATATTAACCATATTCACTGAGAAATGGATACAAATATTAATTTTCAAAATGGGGTGTACTCATATATGCCGAACACTGTATGCCTGTAGCACAATCTGCCTGTCTTTTTTATCTGCACCTTTTAAAATGAAAATAAATATACATTTAAGATTAAATTAGACACATATAAGATGCAGAAGAAGAAGTAAATGACAGCAATTCAATGTTGGGCTTGGGACAAACATGCCATTGAAATGTTTCCTTTCTATATTATATACTTTACTATAACAATTAGTATTAGTTATACTTTTTTTTATGTATTTATAGTAAATATGTTATTTGCAACACAGGCTCATTCTGAAAACGTAGCTCTATGCACGTTTCTGGAGACCGCGAATTATGTGCATTTCATTTTTTAAACAAACGCTACGGGGCGGCTTGAGGCCGTTCCTTTATGCACTTACCAGCTGACCGCTTACCTCCGTATGGACGGCTTTCCTGCCGTAACCAGTTTGTCCCATGAGGTTGCCATGTAGTTCAGCGAACTTGAGATGCAGAGAGGGGTTGACCATGATGACAGGGTTCGAGTCCGGTGAAGAACGGTTCCAGAAAGCAAGTAAGACAAAAACAGAATCTAAAAAATAAAATAAACAAGTAAATAACAGGGTGAGAATGTGGTAAAAATCTGAAAACGTGGTAAAAATCAGACGAGGGCTTTTCTTTTTCTTGGGTTTAGGGAAGTGGGTGGGCGGGTCAATCAATAAAATTGGTTGGGTTTAGGGAAGGAGGAGGGTGGGTCAGTTGATCGGTTAGTCAGACATTCAGTCAGTCAAACAGTCAGTCATTAACGGCCTCTTGTGGGTTGACGCGAGAACGACAGGCACGAATGGCACTCGTGAGAGAAATCTGAGATCTCAAAAAGCGCACACAGCGGCCTCTGGTGGATTCGAGAAAACAAAAACTGCAAAAAAACGTACCTCCAGGGACATTTTTCGCGGTCTCCAGAAATGTATCTACAGGTACGTTTTCAGAATGAGCCTGGGTTGGTTGTTTGCCACAGTTGTAAAATGAAAATTGAAAAGTGCTTAAATTTGCCTTCGTAAACGTGTAATAACCCTGCATTTAGGGCTGTTAATTCAGTACATTTGATATATTTTCAGTTCACATTTATTTGTTTAGTGCTTTTCATAATACTTACCAGTTTAAAGCAGCATTTCAGTAAGAAAGCACGACTCTTCTTTGCTGTTAAAATAAGTGTAAAGTTATGGGATGATACAAGAATGCAGGTAATGATGAAATTCAGGATAAACGTGATTAAAGTGACAATTACATTCTGTGATCATGATTGTAATGTATAGAAACTTTGAAAGGTGCACTTAGCGATATTTGAAAAATGCTTTTGACTAGTATTGCAGCCAATCAACATTAAGTATATGTTTAGTAGCTATTTACAAATATAATATATATCAAAAATAGCCTTTATTTGTATGGTTCCTCCTTATTTTGTGCTGTAAACATACACTTGCTCGCACTTTTTTATGAATTTCTTTCTTCTGTTAAACAATATTCTGACGAATGTTGGAAAAAAGCAGCCATTGACTTCAATAGTAGGAACAGAAAATACTATGGATGTCAATTTTTTCATCAGTAAATCGTCCTTTGTGTTCAATAGAAGAAAGAAACTCAAACTCGTTTGCAACAAGTTGAGTAAATGATTTTATTAATTTGTTTTTGGGTGAACTATCTTTGAGTACACTGGAGCTAAAGCACTTAAAGCGTTCAAGAACCAGTATTTTATAACCAATACTGAACCTAATAGATTGCCAGTGTTTCAGCTTGAGTTAGGACTCACTTGTTGACGTAAACGTGAAAAGAAAGCTTGTTTCATCTCACTAACAGTGGGAATGTGCTCTCATTTCACTCAGAGACAAAAGGCCTCTCACACACACACACACACACACACACACACACACAACACATACTGCTGAAGGCCTGTGAGGATGTTATGTAAGGTGTTTTGGGTAAGATGAGCCCCAGTCTGTGCTCTTAGCGTGAGAAACACACGATGTTCAGCTGACAAAATCCTTTGGAAATCAACTGCACATGAAACTCTGGAGCATAAAAACTTTTAAAAGGACAGTTCACCCAACATGGACATTACATTTATATTTATTAATTGAGCAGACGCTTATCTAAACTTCTAGTCATCAACATTTTGCAACCTTTTACTTTTTTACTTCCAAACCAGTTTGAATTTATTTAAAAATATATAATAATTATAATTTTAAAGAATGGGTATTCATATTCATTGTACTGACATGCACTTTGGATGCAAAGAATAGGATTAACGGGCGTCACGGTGGCGCAGTGAGTAGCCAGTTCAAGCCTCGGCTGGGTCAGTTGGCATTTCTGTGTGGAGTTTGCATGTTCTCCCCGTGTTGGCGTGGGTTTCCTCCGGGTGCTCCGGTTTCCCCTACAAGTCCAAAGACATGTGGTACGGGTGAATTGAGTAAGCTAAATTGTCCGTAGTGTATGTGTGTGAATGCGTGTGTATAGGTGTTTCCCAGTAATAGGTTGCAGCTGGAAGGGCATCTGCTGCATAAAACATATGCTGGATAAGTTGTTTAATAAAGGGACGAAGCCGAAAAGAAAATGAATGAATGAATGAATGAATAGGATTAATGAAAAAATTTATAAGCGAATGTTAAATGGGGGATTAGATTCTGTTAGATGTGCAAAAGTGGTGCATTATATCACACAAATATTGATATAATGCTCTGTAAAATTAAATCACTGATAGTGATACTGAATACTGAGAACAGCAATTTTACAGCCAGCGATTTCCTAAATAGACGAGATGAAATACCTCAATAAACGCAGTTACAATATGCAATCATACAATCCTCTTCAATGAAATTGCCCGCAATAAAAGTCAATGGCTTGAATGTACTAATTTTCATCTAGTTGTAAAGCATGTAGTATTGCGGCATTACTCGAATATTATTTAGGGTTAAAAGTTCACCATAAAACCCGCCACATAGTGCTTGTACTAAACATATGAATGATTCATTAAATCATATGACTTAATCATATGATAATGGTATCTGACATGACAATCATGTGACCTGATTTATGCATTATTAAGGTACATTTAAAGTCAGTATTTCTAAACGTAATAGTTTTAATAACTAATTTCTAATAACTGATTTCTTTTATCTTTGCCATGATGACAGAACATCATATTTGACTAGATATTTTTTAAGACACTAGTATTCAGCTTAAAGTGACATTTAAAGGCTTAACTAGGTTAATTAGGCAAGTTAGGATAATAAGATAAATCATTGGGGGCCTCACAGTGGCGCAGTGGATAGCACGTTCGCCTCACAGCAAGAAGGTTGCTGGTTTGAGCCTCGGCTGGGTCCGTTGGCGTTTCTGTGTGGAGTTTGCATGTTCTCCCTGTGTTGGCGTGGGTTTCCTCTGGGTGCTCCAGTATCCCCCACAAGTCCAAAGACATGCGGTATAGGTGAATTGGGTAAGCTAAATTGTACGTAGTGTATGAGTGTGAATGGGTGTGTATGGATGTTTCCCAGAGATGGGTTGCAGCTGGAAGGGCATCCGCTGCGTAAAACATATGCTGGATAAGTTGGCGGTTCATTCCGCTGTGGCGACCCCAGATTAATAAAGGGACTAAGCCGAAATGAAAATGAATGAATGAATGAATGTAAAAACTACCAAAACAAAAGTAATAAGACTTTCTCCACAAGAAAAAACATTATAGGAAATATTGTGAAAAATGCCCTTCCTCCATTAAACATCACTCTGGAAATATTTGAAGAAAAAAATTATAATAAAAAATTCACAGTATAAAAAATATAAATATAAATATGATAAAATATTCAAAAATATAAAAAAAATTACAAGTAGTGCTAATAAGTTTGTCTTTTAAATTTCAGCAGGCACTGTTTGCAGCATTTTATGATCTCCACATTTGTTCTGTTGAATCAGCAACTCTCCGAGCACATGTTGCTTTGCGCACACATGTTTGCGCAGAAAAGGTCGGGTCAAATACCTGTCATATTTCTCATTCATGTGCTTCAGCTTTTACACGTCACATTAGAGACTCCCCGCTTTCTTTCTTTTTTTTACACGTAGCTTATGTTTGAATTGTGTTTCAATTTCCCTCAGCCAAACAAGAGACTTTTAAAACAAGAGTTTTATAAAACCTTCAAATAAAAGGCTTACATGCTCGTGTGAGGTCACGAACTTATCTGAAAATTGATTGTGTATTGATTGAACTTTGCCTGTGTGTTGACTAAGACTTGTGTTGAAAAAGCGAGTGACGTGTGTGTGTGTGTGTGTGTGTGTGTGTGTGTGTGTGTG
>CAIGQW010000399.1:1435899-1449659 GCA_903798125.1 Danio choprae | reverse complement strand
CCCTAAACCCAACCAATAGTGTTTTAAAAAGCACTGATTGACCCCCCACCACCCACTTCCCTAAACCCAACCAATAGTGTTTTAAAAAGCACTGATTGACCCCCCCACCCACTTCCCTAAACCCAACCAATAGTGTTTTAAAAAGCACTGATTGACCCCCCCACCCACTTCCCTAAACCCAACCAATAGTGTTTTAAAAAGCAATCCAGAAAAAGAAAAGCCCTCACCTGAGTTTTACCACGTTTTCAGGTTTTACCACATTCTCACCCTGTTATTTACTTGTTTATTTAATTTTTACGTTGCGTTCAAACTCCGCTCTGCATGTCAAGTCCGCTGATGTACATGGCAAACCACTGAACAAACTGGTAACATCGGAAAAGCCGTCCATACGGAGGTAAGCGGTCAGCTGGTAAGCACGAAAAGGAATGGTGTCATACCGCCCCGTAGCGTTCGCTTTTAAAACGAAATGCAGCCATACGTACTTCTGGCTACATAATTCGCGATCTCCAGAAATGTATACAGGACTACGCTTTCAGAATGAGCCTATGTTGACATTTTTTGCTTTGATTATTTTGTTACTATCCAATTAATTTTCGTTTGTTTTTGCCCCCTAAAGAAAGTGCTTGAATGCCCGTTTGGGTTTGAAAATAAGTGTGGATGAAGTGTGCATGTGAATCTTTCAGTTGTTTGAAATATTTTCAGCTTTTATTATGTTAATATTGAAATAATGACAGCGCACAGTTCTCTTGCCATGGTGATTTGTAGACACTTTTGCACTAGTTTTGTTTCTAACTAAATGAGTGAATACATAGATCACTGTATATAGACGTCTTTAATAATAAAAATTACGTTTCTTACAAAAATGTGGGACTGTTTATTAAGTTTTTTTATGTATAGTGATGGACATGCAGATTCCACACAGAAACGCCAACTGACCCAGCCGATTCTAGTCTCTTCAGCCTTATTGGTATAACTCTATATATATATATATATATATATATATATACCATAAATGTTTCAGGAGAAGATCTCCTCAAGAACTACAAGAAGAGCATTTAAAGGGAGGTCTAACAATCGTTATATTCCTTTATTTGCATGTTACATGATTAACAGAATTCATAATCCTCAGAAATTACAATCTCTTAAGTGTTTTTCTTAATCTCACTTCCAAAAACATCAAATTCAGATGACTTGATTTCCATTTCCAACATTTCATGAGTACTTTACAGTGCCGAAGGGTTTAGAAAACGACTGCGGTAACTTTAGAGGAAATGAAGACGAGTTAGAAAATGTCCATTGCTTCTGATGAAGATGTCGGACCAAACTACTGGAGATTCTCCAGATCCACGAAACACACCGTCCAGTTTTCGTGTCAGCTTACAGAGAGCATTGTTATAGAGTTATAACCTGAACATAACTTGAACATATCCCAAACATATCCTGAACATAACCAGAATATAACCTGGACATAACCAGAACGTAACCTGAAGATATCCTGAACATAACCTGAACATAACTTGAACATATCCCAAACATATCTTGAACATAGTCACTTTGCTCAGTTGATTGGTGGACTCTCAGTTTGTGATATCTAAACCATAACATATCCTAAACACATCCAGAAGATTACCTGAACATAACCGGAACGTCACAATGATCAATATATTGACTTAATGTATGTAATTTATATTGCTCGTATATAAAAACCAATGTTAGCAACATTTTCGCTGATTGCGCAGCCAATTCATGCAATTGTAGGTGTCGGTGTGGTTAAAAAATCACTCTAAAATATTATAGTATTTAGTTTAAAATGACTTAAAATATTACTTTTTTCATTCATTAGTCCCTTTATTAATCTGGGGTCGCCACAGCGGAATGAACCAACAACTTATCCAGCACATGTTTTACACAGCGGATGCCCTTCCAGCTGCAACCCATCACTGGGAAACATCCATACACACACATACACTACGAACAATTTAGCTTACCCAATTCACCTATAGCGCATATCTTTGGACTTGTGGGGGAATCTGTGAGGCGATCGCGCTACCCACTGCACCACCATGATGCTACTTTTTTTTCATAACATTTATTATTATTATTAATTTGTTTAGGATATGTTTTCACATTCTGATTCAAATGCCTGATTATTAAACTGGTTAAAATTATTATAATTATAAGAAATATTCTTAATAATTAAATATGTGTTCTTTCAAAGGGCGACACGGTGGCTCAGTGTTTAGCACTGTCACCTCACAGCAAGAAGGTCGCTGGTTCGAGTCCTGGCTGGGTGAGTTGGCATTTTTGTGTGGAGTTTGCATGTTCTCCCTGTGTTGGCGTGGGTTTCCTCCGTGTGCTCCGGTTTCCCCCACAGTCCAAAGACATGCGCTATAGGTGAATTGATTAAGCTAAATTGGCCTAAATGTGTGTATGGGTGTTTCCCAGTACTGAGTTGCAGCTGGAAGGGCATACGCTGTGTAAAACATATGCTGAATAAGTTGGTGGTTCATTCCACTGTGGCGACCCCTGATGAATAAAGACGAAGGAAAATTAATGAATAATAATAATATAAATAAATAAAATAATCATTGCATTGGTCAGAGCTGGTCAAAGGAGCGTACATGTGTCAGGAGAGATCCAGAGCGATGGAGATTGGCTATGAAGACCCCATCAACCCTGACTACGAGGCCACCAACAACATGTACCACAAGTAGGAGAAATAAATTATACCATAATAATATAAGCCAGAGGGCGGCACGGTGGCTCAGTGGTTAGCAAGAAGGTCGCTGGTTTGAGTTCTGGCTGGGTCAGTTGGCAGTTCTGTGTGGAGCTTGCATGTTCTCCCCGTGTTGGTGTGGGTTTCCTCCGGGTGCTCCGGTTTCCCCCACAAGTCCAAACAAATGCGCTATAGGTGAATTGAATAAGCTAAATTGTCCGTAGTCTATGAGTGTGTATGGATGTTTCCCAGTACTGAGTTGCAGCTGGAAGGGCATTCGCTGCGTAAAACATATGCTGGATAAGTTGCTGGTTCATTCCGCTGTGGCGACCCCTGATAAATAAAGGGACTAAGCCAAAGGAAAATGAATGTTCTTTGAAAGAGCGTCCTTGCATTATGATGCTATTATATTGTCATTCTCTCATTATACTGTCTTAATCAGTGGCTTAAAATGACTTGTGTTGCAATATATTGTACAGCAAAAAATAGACATCATGATAGTCCTAGTATTGTTGTAAGGCCTAGTAATAATAGGCCTAGTTATGCCATTTAAGCAGTCAAAGGACTATTGAATAACAAATAACCAGGTTTATTTTATGGAGGAAACAAGACATCAATCGTCAAGAATATTCGTGAGCCAAATGATTATTACATGGTAAGTACCAGTTTATTTATTATTATTATTATTTTTGGTATTTAACAAGACCATACATAGTAGTATATAATACAGAATAACAAAGATTGTACAGACTGTCTTACTTTCTTATTTTCCCACTATCCCCTCAAAATAAAATTAATCTCTTTATTGACACCCATACATAGTCATTCACGGACAATTTAGCTTACCCAATTCACCTATAGCACATGTGTTTGGACTGTGGGGGAAACCGGAGCACCCGGAGGAAACCCACGCCAACACAGGGAGAACATGCAAACTCCACACAGAAACGCCAACTGACCCAGCCGAACCTCGAACCAGCGACCTTCTTGCTGTGAGGCAAGAGCGCTACCCACTGCGTCACCCTAAAATTAAGTTAAATTTGTTAATTAAAAATAAAAATATCCTCTGAACAAATATTTTTTTGCAACTTTACAAATAAAGGAGTTTTAAAAAAGTAGTAGTTTACTTTTAGGTGTGATGTTCACTGTAGTGTAGCATATTTCAGAACAACTTTGAATACGCAAACATGATCTTATTAAGTCCAAAGACATGCGGTATAGGTGAATTGGGTAAGCTAAATTGTCCGTAGTGAATGAGTGTGTATGGATGTTTCCCAGTGATGGGTTGCAGCTGGAAGGGCATCCACTGCATAAAACATATGCTGAATAAGTTGGCGGTTCATTCCGCTGTGGTGACTCCAGATTAGTAAAGGGACTAAGCCGAAATGAAAATGAATGAATGAATGAATGAATGAAAGCTGCATTTAATGAATCAAAAATGAGGCAAAACATGAATATTGTGAAGAAATATTAAAATTATTCAACGTTTCTGCAGAGTTTTACCAAAGACTTTAAAATAAAGAAAACTTTGCCTTTACTTCAGTGTTATGGCGTATTTCCAACTGAAACGGAATATTGAGTAGTGGGCGGGGCTTTTAGTTCTGCGTTTCTCTCGTCTTTCACTCACGCTGCAAACTAACGGAATTAGAGGGGCGTGGTTCAGCATATTTTACGCCAAAGCTGTCATACTGACGTCATCAAACAAGCACCAGAGCAAATTAAGCATTTTTAACCAGATTTTTTTACTCTAACCGTTTTTTTTTCAGTGGATTCACCTACACGGATTAACTGTTCACTTTAACGCCAACAATATGCCCTAGCAAAAGAATTGCGGAAGTGGTAAGGTTAGTGAAAGGAATTATCAAGGTTTAAAAATATTCATTCATTCATTTTCTTTTCGGCTTAGTTCCTTTATTAATCTGGGGTCACCACAGCGGAATGAACCGCCAACTTATCCAGCATATGTTTTTACGCAGCGCATGCCCTTCCAGCTGCAACCCATCACTGGGAAACATTCATACACACTTATTCATTCATCATTCACACTCATTCACTACAGACAATTTAGCTTACCAAATTCGCCTATACCGCATGTCTTTGGACCTGTGGGGGAAACCGGAGCACCCGTTGGATACCCACGCCAACACAGGGAGAACATGCAAACTCCACCAACTGACCCAGCCGAGGCTCCAACCAGCGACCTACTTGCTGTGAGGCGATCGTGCTACCCACTGCGCCACCGTGAGGCCGGTTTAAAAATATCTTATTTGAAATAAATGTGGTAATTTTAAGTTTCTGTTCATAACGTAATACTGAAAAGTAACTTTTATTAAAATTTTCACAAATATACTGTATTTATAGGGTCTCCGTAAATACGTTTGCACGTTGATAAACACAAATATAACCATCGTAATCAGAATGATAATCAGAAGTATTTTTTTCTGAAACAATAACAAATTTTAATATTTCCGAACAATACTGTATAAATTGTAATATAAAGCATTTTATATATTTAGAATATTAGTAACATCGCCGGACAACAAAATCGAACGGAACGTAAATCCGCACACCGTTCTCCGACGGAGCATATTAGGGAAACACACAAAACAGAAAGTTCCTTCAGCATGGTTGTCTCATGGTGCACATATAGCTAGTTCTTATATTTGCCGTGAACAGTTTTAAGTTACTTTAATTCTTTTATACGCGTTAAAATGCAGGTTGTGTATTTGCGTTAACGCTTGACATCGACGGAATAACGTACAATCAGCGTATGGATATTATTAATGCCAGTAAGTAATAACAGCAGAGGCTGAACAGCACTTTAGTGTTTTTCATTCAGGTTACACAGATAAAAAGCAGTACTATGTCTAAAGTTAAGCCGAAGAAACAGACTGACAGGGTTAAAACTAATGGACAGTCGAAGCAAACTTACAAGAAAAAGAAACATAAGAAAAATACGGGGTTCTTCGACACAAAAACAGCTAAAAAGATGAAAACAGAGAAACCAAAAGCTGCAAACCCAATCGGTAAGCCGCCTACAGATGCCCAGGAGTATTCAAGCAACTGGAGAAAGTTACTGCAGGTAAGAGGGTTCGAGTTTACTATGGTAAAATCCCCGTATGACACAATTAGACGTGTGTTTTGCATCCATTAATGCAGTATACAGTGATATCATTGACATGGGTGCTTGTTGTTGTGGGCCCTTTAAATTTATAGTACAGTGAATAATATACACTCAGAACACCCTAGACCCCCTAGCAATATCTTAGAACACCCTAGCAACCACTCAGAACAGCCTAGCAAGTAACATGCCAATCCACACTAGAAACATGCTAACATATATGTTGGTTATCTGTCTATGCCGACTGTTTCAAACTTCTTAAAACCTACATCAATTATTTAAACTTTAAAACTGCTTCAAACCTTTAGACTAGGCTTTCTTAAGCCACCATAAAGTTTGTCTACGAACTTTACTTTTCTAGTGTTATTTAAACTTCTGCAATGCCTTTATAAAGTATATTCAGATTGTTGTGTTGGGATAATAGTGTTCATCATCTGAGACTTCAACATTTTCACATGTTAATCTGGTCTAATGATTATTGTGTAGGCTTCTTGTTCATTAACATTTTACAGTAAGACTCCATTCTTGAACATTAGTTGGTCCTTAGATTAAAAAATTAAAGAAAGAAACATTTAGAGAGACATTTTCACAGCTAAACACAAGGATTGAAGCAATTAATGGTGTAATTTTTGAAAAAAGTGGCCACAAAATCAGTCATTTTAGGCCACAAATATTTCCTGCAAAATACTGGAGACTGTGATCAGCAAATCTTTTTAGCATTTGTTATTTCAGGTTAATAATAGGTACATTGCTTAAACTTTTTATGGTCTTATTTGGTGCTTAATGTTTGATTTAACTTATTAATAACTAATCAAATGTTGTAACTTTTTTTAATAGAGGTAATAAATAATAAAGTGTGGTTGTATGTTTTTAAACTAACATTAGCATGATCTCTGTAACACGTTATTATGTTTTATTTTAATATTAATATTTTTATTTAATATTTTAATCTTTTTGCAATTTAATTTGCAACTATATTGCAAGTTTATTAGATATATTAATATTACATTATTTTTGATAATTATTATTGTTATTATTATTATTATATTTATTATTATTATATATTATTTATTCATTAGTTTTCCTTCGGCTTAGTCCCTTATTTATCTGGGGTAGCCACAGCGGAATGAACCACCAACTATTCCAACAGATGTTTTACAAATCAGATGCCTTTCCTACCCAGTAAAGGGAAAATTATATATATAATTTTATTATTATTATTATTATTTAATTTTATGTTATTTTACAGTTATATACAATAAACTAATACACACAGATATTTCCAGGTCTTATTCTAGTTATTGTGCCTGTTAAAGTAAAAAATATTGCAGCAATTATTGCAACAGGATTTTATTTATTTATTTATTTTATCATATTTTAACGTTAAAAATCTTATCTAAATAATGTATTCATTTGTTTGCTGTTTTTAATTGTATATATTTTTTTATGAAATGTTTTTGCCATTAAAAAAGCCGTTGTTGCTGATATGGCATTAAATACAAATATATGATGATGATGATTGCAACACGAAAATTTTATTTCATCATATGCCGAATGACCACATGCTTGAGCTTTTCTGAATGATTTCTATATAATATATATATTGTCTGTTTGTTGGTGTGGGTTTCCTCCGGGTGTTCTGGTTTCCCCCACAAGTCTGGAAGGGCATCCGCTGCGTAAAACATATGCTGGAAAAGTTGGCGGTTCAATCCTGCTGTTATCTGATAAATAAAGGGACTAAGCTGAAGGAAAATGAATGAATGAATAAATATAATCTGTTTTTACCTTTTGTGTGTGTGTGTTTATGTATGTAGACTCTTCCTCCAACGCCTGAAAAGAAGAATGAAGGCACAGAACAGATAAAAGATGCAAATGTTAAAGAAAAGCAGATGCCGTCATCTTCCAAAGACTCTCATAAATCTGATAAACGCTTCAGAAAAGCCACACAGACTGTCAAAGCTGATTGTGAGAAAGATGGAGAGCTGACGAATGGAAAAGAGCAATCCGGACACAAACAGTTCAAAGCAGAGAAGAGGAAAAACAAGAACGGAAAGGAGAAAGGGATGAACAAAAAGACCAAAGCTGAGGGGGAGGAAAAGAAAACCACAGAGTATGTGTGCAGTTTAATGACATTCTTTACTCAAATTATTTTTTTAATTCTGTTTAATGAGGTTCTTTTGCTATAGAATGAAAATATAATGAATTTCTTATGACCTTTACCTGCACAATCACAGTTTATAGAGTAAAAACACAGCCATGAATAAAGAATGGTACCAAAACACCCTCCAACAGCAACTTCTTCCAACAATCCAACAACAGTTTGGTGAAGAGCAATGCATTTTCCAGCACGATGGAGCACCGTGCCATAAGGCAAAAGTGATATCGAAGTGGCTCGGGGACCAAAACGTTGAAATTTTGGGTCCATGGCCTGGAAACTCCCCAGTACTTAATCCCATTGAGAACTTGTGGTCAATCCTCAAGAGGCGGGTGGACAAACAAAAACCCACTAATTCTGACAAACTCCAAGAAGTGATTATGAAAGAATGGGTTGCTATCAGTCAAGATTTGGCCCAGAAGTGATTGAGAGCATGCCCAGTCGAATTGCAGAGGTCCTGAAAAAGAAGGGCCAACAGTGCAAATACTGACTCTTTGCATAAATGTCATGTAATTGTGGATAAAAGCCTTTGAAACGTATGAAGTGCTTGTAATTATATTTCAGTACATCACAGAAACAACTGAAACAAAGATCTAAAAGCAGTTTAGCAGCAAACTTTGTGAAAACTAATATTTGTGTCATTCTCAAAACTTTTGGCCATGACTGTATATTCTATTTGCAAGACAAAAACCTGGGTTTTAAAAAAGCAGCTTCAATCCTGACATCTTTGTTAAACCCTTGCTTCCCCTCAGGCTGGACCTCTGGTTTGACGACGTGGACCCTGATGACATCGAGTCCGCTTTGGGAACAGAAGCTGCAGACATCATGCGGAAACGCTGCGGATTAATAAAGTGCGATCCCAAAAACACTGAGAAAATGCTGGTGAAAGAGCATGCGTTTGAGGGGTGAGTGAACATGACAAGACTCACTGCTGTCATTGCTAACAGGAAGTGATATCACTGAATGATTGTTGTTGTTTTCTTCAGGGTGACTCGTGCGGTTGCGATGGACTGCGAGATGGTGGGCGTGGGATATAACGGAGAGGACAGTATTTTAGCTCGAGTCTCCCTCGTCAACCACTTCGGGAAATGCATCTATGACAAATACGTCAAACCCACGGAGAAGGTTACAGACTACCGGACGGCGGTTAGCGGCATCAGACCGAACGACATCAAGAATGGTCAGAACTCTGCTAATAGAAATACTTATAGTTGCTGCGGTTTATTATTAGGTGTTGTTAAAGGGATTGTTCACCCCAAAAATGAACATTTCTTTATAAAACAATAACTTAATCATAGTTTTATACTATTGTATTTGAAAAATAATGTGTTTGTTGATTGTGTGAGGCAAGAAGTAAGAAAACTGAAAATATAATAGTTCTCAAAGTGAATTTGTGAGATTCTACGTTTGTTTTAACACAATTCTCACTGTTTTTAACCCTAGTTTTGAGAATACGTGTCTAAACATGCCGGCAGCTAGCTCTCTGCAACTCTTACATGGTCCCCCACTGAAGCTAAGCAGGGCTGCGCCCAGTCGGTAGCTAGATGGGAGACCACATGGGAAAGCTAGGTTGCTGCCGGAAGAGGTATTAGTGAGGCCAGCAGGGGGTGCTCAACCTGTGGTCTGTGTGGGTCCTAACGCCCCAGTATAGTGAAGGAGACTCTATGCTGCTCAGTGAGCACCGTCTTTCGGATAAGACGTTAAACCGAGGTCCTGACTCTCTGTGGTTTTAAAAAGAGTAGGGGTTTAACCCCGGCATCCTGGCCAAATTTGTCCACTGGCCTCTGTCCATCATGGCCTTCTAACCATCCCCATGTCATAATTGGCTTCATCACTGTGTCTCTTCTCCACCAATCAGCTGGTGTGTAGTGTGCGGTCTGGCGCAATATGTCACGTCATCCAGGTGGATGCTGTACACTGGTGGTGGATGAGGAGATTCCCCTCAATGTGTAAAGCGCTTTGAGTGTCTAGAAAAGCGCTATATAAATGTAAGGAATTATTATTAAATTGAATACTATTGTAGTTTTGATGTTTGTAACAACGTCAGCAAATTTCTGCCATTTTTTAAAAATTAATATTCAGATTTGTTTTTGACAGAAATTGCACATGAATTTTTTTAAAACTATTTATTTAATTTATTTAAAACCATCTCCCAAATTCTGCATTTATATCTTGCAAATCTAATTTTGCCTCCACAATTGAGTTCATAACACAATTCTGACTGTATTTTTCACAAATAGTAATTGTTTTTCTAAATTAAAGTAACACATCGCAATTTAGACTTTATGCACAAAATTGCATGTTTATGACACAATTGAAACTTGATTTTCTGCCATTACTGACTGAATTTGTCATAGTTCAAAGGTTTTTGGCTCCAAAATTGAGTTAACACATTGCAATTTGAGATGAATTCGCAAAATTGCATTTTTATAGCACAATTTAACTGTATTTTCTGCCATTTATTTCCACAGAAATAGCAATTTTGCATTTACATCTAGCAATTCAGACATTTTTGTCCAGTTATGATTTTGTAACGCAATTATGACTGAGTTTTTCCACAATAATGAGATTATTTTTGTTTTTCATTCATTGCAATTTAAACGTATTGCCCAGAATGTCATGTTTCTAGCACGACTGAACCTATATTGTCTGCCGTTTGGAATCAACATCACAATTCTGATTTATTTTTCTTCATGATATTGCAGTTCTTACCGTAGTTGCTGCAATTTTGCATTTATGTTTGGCAATTCAGACTATTTTCTTTGCAGAATTGCAATTTTGTAGCCCAAATACGACTGAATTTGTTGTTTGTTTTAGTTAAAAATGTTTTATTTGTTTTCCTAAAATTGAGTTAGCTCCTTGCAATTTGGACTTGCATATTTAAAGCACAATTTAAACTTTATTTTCTGCCATTTTGGGTTAACACCACCATTCAACACCACATTTCTCCCCATAGTTTTGTATTTACAACACAATCTTAGCAGCATTTTTTCCCCCCACGTAAAATGTAAAACCCAAGCCGGTCTGCATTTGAGATCGTGTGCTGTTTTTGAATGCTCTTGATGTGATCGACAGGTGAGGACATCAAGACAGTGCAGAAGGAAGTGGCTCAGATCCTTAAAGGAAGGATTTTGGTTGGACACGCCATTCACAATGACTTAAAGGTACAGTACGCTTCCTGTCAGAATCATAAGTGAATTCAAATAGTACCCATGACTAACTTTGTTTCGGTTTAGTTACAATTTTTTTGTTTAAATGGCAAGAGTTGGTGACCTCTGAACTGTATTTTATTCCATAGGCCTCATTTTTGTTCAAGTAGTAAGTTTGTTTTATGAAATACTCAATAGTTTAATATGATCCAAACCATATTTCATTTTAATCCCTTTAATCTGCTTGTTTGGCTTCTATTTTGCATTTCTATTGTATTGCTGTCATATGATTGGTCATAATGTTAGCCTTCAGTGCCGATATAGCATTAACATGAACTATTTTTAACCGATCTATGATTTATTTGAAACCCATTTGTCTCGTTTCTAGATTCTGCTGTTGGATCATCCCAAGAAAATGATCAGAGACACACAGAGATACAAGCCATTCAGGCAGAGAGTAAAGGTATGAGCAGAATCACCTAAACAATGAAAATATCCCATGTTAAGTTTAAATAACGGCTTTAAATATTGTTGTTGTTTCTTCAGAGCTCTCGTCCTGCATTGAGGAATTTATGCAGACAGATTCTCAATGTTCAAGTCCAGCAGGGTGAACATTCGTCTGTAAGTCTTCACACCCATCTATAAATATTCAGTCCCTTTTTTATCAGGGGTCGCCACAGCGGAATGAACCGCCAACGTATCCAACATATGTTTTATGCAGCGAATGCCCTTCCAGCTGCAACCCAATACTGGGAAACACCCGTACACACTCATTCGCACACATACACTATGACCAATTTATTTAATTTAATTCACCTATAACGCATGTCTTTGGACTGTGAGGGAAACCCACACCAACACAGGGAGAACATGCAAACATCTGACTCGAACCAGCAACTTTCTTGCTGTGAGGCGACAGTGCTAACCACTGAGCAACCGCCCATCTATAAAAGTTCTTGAAATAAACTGCAAGGTGTTACTTTTTTATATATTATGTGAGAAAAACTATTATTAAATAATTTCAGCATAATAAAAAGATCATCACATACACTACTGATTAAAACAATTCTCTGCTAATCACCAAGTCTGTATTTTAAAAACTAATAATAAAGTAAAACCCTAATACTGACATTTTTTGCTAAATAATCATGCAAAATTATTTAGTTAGAATTCTTTTTGAAATCCATAATTTTTTTTATGTATGTGATATATAATCCGCTGCGTAAAACATATGCCGGATAAGTTGGCGGTTCATTCCGCTGTGGCGACCCCAGATTAATAAAGGGACTAAGTCGAAAAAAAAATTAATGAAAGAATGTTATACATGCATACACACATACATACATTTATATATTTATGTATGTTTTACATTTATTTTACATTGATTTGAATATATTTTCTACATTTTGCAAAATTATTTAGTTATTTTTTTAAATAATTTTTTTATTTAAACAGTTAAATATACGTGTATATAATATATATTAATATTATAATATGTTTTACATTTATTTAAATATATTTTATTTATTTAATAAATTATTTAGTTACAATTATTTTTAAATCTATTATTTAAAAATATATATATGTTAAAATATGTTAAAAATAGATAAATATATTTAAATGTTTTACATTTTAATATATTCTCTATAATTAAATATATATATATATATATATATATATATATTAGATAGGTAAATATATTTAAAATAAATAGAATATTTTAAAAATGTGTATTTTATTAATTTACCATTTTATTTCTGTGATTTGAAAGCTGAATTACTTCAGTCTTCAGTGTTTCTTTATCTGCTGATAATTTAAAAAGTGTTATGATTTTTAATGTTGAAAACAGTTGCTCTGCTTAATGCTTATGGAAACAAGGCATTAACTCAGGGTGCTTAAATGAGGATTGTGTTGAAAGAAATCCATTAGCTGGTTGCAAAAATCAATCTAATTTTAACTCAAGTGTTTTTTTATAAGTAATATAAGAATTTTCATGCATTTTCTGATAAAAATACACTTAAGACGAGATAATCCCTGACTTCCAAAGTATTCAATTTATTGCCTATTTTGCATTTTTAAAACTTTAATTTTATATATATATATATAGATAGATAGATAGATAGATAGATAGATAGATAGATAGATAGATAGATAGATAGATAGATAATAATTGCTTATTATGAATATGCTGTGTTTCTCTCAGGTTCAGGACGCTCAGGCCACCATGAGGCTGTACACTATGGTGAAGAAGCAGTGGGAGGCGGAGCTTAAGGCTATCAGGGGCGGGGCATTTCATAAGAGTCCACGAAAACCCAAACCTCCTAAAAACCAGAAAAAATGAACTCCGAGCAACCAATGAAACTCTTCAGTGTCCATAAAGCACACGACAGACAGAAACTGAACATGGACCTGTGCAAGGAAACATTTTACTGATGCTAATCATTCGGTCTTCAGTTCTGCAATCTTTAACTGTGTTTATTGTGTGAATGTCTCTAAATGAGTTTGATTTCAGGTCTCCTTTTGTTTGAGGAATGAGACGGTCAAACTGTATCATCGAGCCTGTTTTATACAGAATAATATAAGTGTTATTTAGCATCCTGTTTAAACTGATGGGATGCT